>BQNB010098619.1:0-14372 GCA_026074375.1 Tanacetum coccineum
AATAGTCCATAATAAATCTGATTTCATAATTATTAGTCATGTTTATATTTATTTTGCGAAAAACCCTTTTATTTTCTCACAAGCTCAAACTTAAAATAAAACAATATAAACACAAGACTAATACACATAACACTTATTTAAACAAATCTCTTAACAATTAAGTCATGCAAATATCAATTATGATCCTAATTATCTAATAATTAAACATGTATATATTCATATAAGGCTCCTTCATTCAATGACTCCGGCCACATCCATCGATACAATCGATTGCGTAAGCCATATACAAATATATACCATATAACACATAAAATTTTAAGCAACTTTTAGGCCTCATTAAGACATAGCTAAGGTCTTCCATAGCTTTTAAAGTCGTGGATCTTACCAAATAAAAAGTTAATGTCTATGTGTTAATTCTTGATCATTATATTTGCATAAAAACAATTAACAATTAACAAGATTTATATCGCATATCCCTCCGTGATAAATTGCATGTCTTTATCATGGATGCCGAATTAACAATTAATTATGAACATAAAACCGATCAATTAACAATTAAACACATCAAGTTTTATCCATAAAATTTTATACAACCTAGAATTCATCTAATTAATTTTATAACAAAAAAAAGATTAAATCTTGATGCACAAAGATCGAATCTTTATGCATAAAACGCCCAAAGGGCTTAAAAAATTAATCAAGAACCCTAATCTTGTCAAATTTTATCACTTGTAACTATAAATTCTACACGATGGCTCGTGATGCCACTGTTGGGTTTTATAACTATTAACCATTTAAAACACGAGTACACAGCAGAAAAGATAGATCACGTATAGAATATGCAATTAACAAAGTGACGCGTGTACCTTTTAACAAAAAATGACACCGTTCTTGAATATACGCATGTGTATAATAAATGATACCATGCTAAAACCACCGAAGATCTAAAGTAAGATCTTAATACCCACGCGAACCACCAGATCAAAAGAATGATCTTCTCGAATATTCACACACAATACGTTCTTAGCAAACAATGTGTAATAAGACAATAGTGTTTAACCAAACGATCTCTTCGTCTTTGAATCAATCAACACATGAAGCACCTTCTTGATTGTAAAACCTCAACACGAAAAACCCTAAGGGTTTGTTTGTTGGTTCGTTCGACAAAGGGAATGAGAAAACCGACTCCCTCAAGGGTTTTGAGGTTCGGTCGGCCAAGGGAAAGAGCAAGGAGAGATTTAGAGTTTTTAAGTTTCAAGTTATGATTTATAAAACACCCTAAGACCTCCTTTTATAGCCCTTACAATCTTGGTGAGAAAGCAAGCCATCTCCTTCTATATGGATGGAGATATTCGGCCAACTAAAGGAGAGGGGAAAAATCAAATCTTTTCCTTTTCCCGATTTTGCATATTAGTCCTTTAACTATTAACGACTAATATTTATTCTTGTTAAACTTTTAACGATCGTTTGTTTAAACACTAATTAATATATTCCATTAATATATTAAATACATTGTTCTACATATTAACGTGTGCGTCTCCTTAGGCTCAAATAATTCCCGAACATATATAATTTATATTTGTGCATATTCCAGGTTACGACGTAGAAGTCGCGGATAACTATCAAATAGAGAATTAGATATAGAATCATAGTTTAATAAGTTTAGGATATGTTAATTGAGTTGTGTTAGGATAAGTGTTTGGTTCTGTGAGTTATCACATAACTAGTATTTAAGGTTTCACAATGTAATCAGTTAATCAATCAATCAAAGTTAAAGATAAATAATTCTCTAATCTTTTCTTTTATTTTCTGACGGAGCCAGCACACGTTTGAAGTGGTGCTACTATCCCGATACAACCCCTAACCGGGTCGTATCAATTGTTGCTTTCATTGAGAGTCCTCGTTGAGGGTTTTCGATTTAAGGTTCAAATTTTTTTTACCATTCACGTACTGTTTACGGGGTACTATTCACGGTATTGTTCACCTCACGGGGTACTATTCATCGGGAAAAAAAATTAAAATTTTTTTTCTTCGAATTATTGTTCATGGCATCGGGTGACAGCGATCGGAAAGCGAAATACGAACTATCCAAGCTCTTGCAAATAGGTACGGTGGCCGAATATCAGGATGAGTTTGAGAAGCTTATAAATCGAGTAACAAGGATCTCTGAATCTTTACTTACATCGTTTTATATCTCCGGACTTAAACTGACGTTATCAATAGAACTGTTGAGGGCGAGGCCTACAACTTTAGGGGAAGCCTTCTCCTTAGCCCGTATAATAGAGGCTCGTTTGGAGGCAATTGCAGAGAAAGAGAGAGCAGATCATTAAAATGAAAGCAGATACCATTCTATCATTACGAAGTGAATTAGCTTCACCTAAGATTAAAGGGTCATTAGATGCTGATGAAGATATTGGTATTGATGAGGTTAGTAGCGCGATAGACTGTGTTTTCCATATTGATGAGAGTAATGAAGTTTGTAGCAAGTTTGGCGAATTTTCAGAAAATAAAAAAAGTGTGATAGAGGTTGTTATGGGTGGTGGTGAAGCGCTTAGGGTATATCGCGAGAAGAGTCGTGGGGCAGCGAAAGACGGAAGAGAGTGATCGTGATTACTTCCAAGGCAGCAAAAGCTGAAGAAAAAAGATGGGGGCTGCAATTGTAAAGAAGATTACGGATTCCCCGTAATTAAGAGTTTGCTTTTCAAGATAACACCTTGAGGGAAATGTGTTTGAAGAGTGAAAGAATGATACGCATGAGGATCATGATGACACAAGGATAACTATCTTATTTTAATTGTTTTATGATAAGTCATTGTTTTAGGATATATATTCGAGTTGTGTTAGGATACGTGTTTGGTTTTGTGAGTTATCACATAACTAGTATTTAAGGTTTCACAATGTAATCAGTTAATCAATCAATCAAAGTTAAAGATAAATAATTCTCTAATCTTCTCTTCTATTTTCTGACGGAGCCATCACACGTTTAAAGTGGTGCTACTATCCCGATACAACCCCTAACTGGGTCGTATCATTCCAACAATTACAGATTGATCGTTTTTGTCGGCTGTCAATATTTTACGACAATAAGGATTTTGTGAAAGGTAATAAAAAAATTAAAAGGAATGGGCGGTTGGTGGGTGCCCGATGGGCAATGCATCCTGGGACAAACAAACATAAGCATGGTGTGACTCATAGATAACGGCGACAAGAATATATCCCGTTCCTAATAAAACAAATTATTTTCATGGTGTCATGTCGAGTAATGTGAACATCAAAATATCCATAAAAGTAATGTATAGTTTCTCCGACTTTTACTTGTATTTTTTCCGTTAAGTTTACAAATATAAAGCACTGTTGCTGAATCTTTGACTTACTGTTTATATCAAACTAGGCGAATGCCCACATGTAACGTCGGAAACTTAAAGCCATAAATAGTTATAAGTACGAAATTGTGTATAAAATGAAGGAATATTGTTTATTCGGTCAAACTTCTAACTTATAAATATTTTATATAATAAATGAATTACATTATTTTGAAGTTTTCTATCAAATTAAATATTATGAGTAAAAAAATTGAACCAATTAGGTTGCTTCATTTTGTCACGTATGCAAAATCGTACGATCTTATTGGTTAATAAATAGTTAAAATTGAATCTATTTTATCAAAATTAAAAAAAATTTGTGAAAAAATCTGATGGAAAAAAAAAACACATAAAAATATATGTGTCAAATTTTAAAAAAAAAAACTTGAAAAAAGAAAAGGTATTGAATAAAACTTTAGTGGTTTAATTTTATATAAATTATATGGAGTTAAGTGTAATTTATAAATTTACAAGTTTTATTATAACTTTAAAAAATAAACAAATAACCACTTAAACTTTATATCCCTAGACTTTATATTTTAAAATACAACAAATGTAAACAGTTTCTTACTTCCAAACAAAGATTTAACATAATCTAATCACATACGAAATCTACCAGAAAAATTTTTGGTAACTGCATACACAATAGTAAGAATACCGGCCTTCCAAAGTGGAGGTTAATGATTCGAATATCACGATGAGAAAATTAATATTCCTTGTGCATCGAGGTTCACTTGAGCCGACTCCGGGCTACCTAAAAGGGTAGTTTCGCTGGGATTAGTCGGCTTACAATATCGAGTCAGAAAACAGGTAATTCAAAAAAAATTACTAATTATCCTCAGATTCATATAATATATATAAGATTTAATAAATCTATTCTCTTCATATGATTTCAATAATCCTCTATAATATAACTTATAAAACAAAAAAAAATATTATACATATTTTTTAAAAACATAATGTCTAAGCTTCGTGCGTGCACATGCATTAAAACTGGTAGTTATGGTAGGAAATTATACGAGTGTAAAGTATAATATATATTAATTGTAAGGAATAAATAGGACGCTCTCATCAACACGTTCCTTCTTTAGTATCGCTCATCCTTTCCCACTTTTCGGCTCTATTGAATCATTTTCATTCTCATCCAAGAGCATATCGTCCCCATCCTTATCATATTTTTCCTTTTATCCGTTTAAAATATATATTTTGGCATATTTCATCGAGATATTAAGTGTCATTCATATACCTTTAAAAAGTCAGTCTCATAATATTTTTGTGTCAATCAATAAACGAATCACATTCTCGTTTATTAAAGTTCGATCGAATCTTAGTCATTAGACATACGTCTCGAGTCTTTTTATTTTGATCATTTAGGTTGTTGATTTTGAAATAATAGTTGCATGCATCTAGTTTCTAATTCCTTTTCAAGGTGTCATATTTTAAAATAAAAACATCTAAATGTGCATTTCTAGTTCCATGTTAATATCTTGCTATATATATATACACACACACACACACACACCTGTCTACTAAATTTGTTTTGTAGCACACATCCATATCTTGATTCCTTAGTACACCAAACAAGGGGAAGCATATACCAAGGGGGAGCACTTGCAAGCTATTTACTCATTTAAATTGCATCAAACTTCTCAAGCATCGATGGTAATTTATCTATGGATCCATTATAGTCAATATACAAGGATTGTAAGTATCATGGGAACGCAATGAGCAATGGGGGCTAGGAGATACGTGAGTAAATATCATGGAGTTAGTTAAACCGTGATGATAGAAGACTTTACTGAGATGATGCAAGCTCACCTTTATAGGAAGATAAGATTGAGGATTGTCAAATACGACGAAGGGTTCATTCATACTCCAAATACTTCACCTGCTCCACTTCAAAATCACCCTCAACCCTAAGGTCCTCTTCTCATACCTTCAACTTATATATTTGAAGTACCTATTTTCTTTTCATGCCTTCCTCTCATCTATCACGACCTCCACTAAATTATCCAAGAAACACAAAACCGCCTCAACCTTATTTCTCATATTTTCTTCTCATTCCTCCAACCTATATACTTGGAGCATCTACCTTTTCCTCATTCCTTCAACCTACACACTCGAAGTACCTACCTTCTTCTATTGCCTACTTCTCATATCTCATAACATTTTCTAAACTATCCAAGAAACACACAATCACCTTCACCTTTATTTCTCATATCTTCTCCTCATACCTCAAACCTATATACTCGGAGCACCTATCCTCTTATCATTCCTCCAACATATATACCCGGAGCACGTACCCTCTTCTCATGACTTCTTCTCAAACCTCCAACCTATATGCTCCAACCATAATCCACTGTATACCTTTTTGCTTCGACAAAAGGGGGAGAAGGGAGTGTAAACGAGTAACTTTTAAACTTTACTATGTGTTATAGTTTACATAGTTTGTCATCATCAAAAAGGGGGAGATTGTTAGTGCAAATATTACGATATTTAATCTATACGATCTTTTTATGTTTTGGTGATGACAAACATGTGACTTGTAATACGTAACGTAAAGTGTCCAAGTTACTCGTAATCACAAATCATCAATGAATACATGCATCAACATCTCAAGACGGACATTGGTTTACACCCGACGTAAATCACATAAGGTGTGTACAAACAAGCATTAAACTTGTAGGATGATCAAAGAAATAAGTTTTTGTCTTAAACTTTACATTTTTTTAAATGTAACAATATAATTTTTTCAAAACTGAATTAGACAAATTATTTTTAAATTATAAATAAATACTTTATGTGGTAATTAATTCAAAATTCAAAATCTGATTCTTTCCCCCCCAAAACATATCAACCTTTTACCAGACAAATTTGTCACCATAAAAAGACAAAAACAGGAGCGTTTGTCGGGGCGGTCCCTTAAATAGGCCGCCGGCCCCCTAATATATCTGGGACCGCCGTTTCCTGATAGGCTGTTTTTCAGCTCCTATAAATAGCGGGTCACCTCCAACTATTTTCATAACCCTTTTGCATGATTTTCTTTCAGTTCTTTCTCTCTTTAGATCTCACTAAATCTCTCTAAATCTTTGATCATTCAACTTGGTTAATCTTGTTTAAATGTGATCAAATCTTCTATCATTTCCTCCTTTCCTCAAGTGCAAGAGAAGAAGTTCGGTCATCTTCAAGATCCGAAGTTATGTAGTCTAGTTAGTCCATTTGTAACATTTGTTACATATAGATCGAGTCCATGTCTTCCAATCTTTAGTAGTGTGTAGATCCAAATGATGTATATATTTGGATGGGTTGATTGTGGGTTGGTTAGTATTTTAGGCCTTAAAATACATTGGTGAAGTGGTAGATTGGTTCTAGCTAAGATTAGGACTCGACATCTAGCTTAGTGTCGGAAAATAATGTAAGCATTGGTATAAGGTTTTCTCCGCCGAAAGGGAGCTTGTTGATTAGTGAAGTAACTCTCGAGTTGGATACTCGAGGAGTGGAGTAGGGCGAAGAGGAGCTTCGTGACCGAACCACTATAAATCACCGTGTCGGTTTGCATTTTCTTTTACCTTTCGCTTTACTTATTTCTTTACATTTACCGCTTTACTTTTATACTTGCATTGTGCTCATGATTGTGTGAATGGTTGTGTATATCTTGTTAGTTAAGGTTGTGTAGCGCCAACACTCTGTGTCGTGAATTAGAGATGAGATGCGTCATCACCACTCTGTAAGAATATTGTGACATCACCCCCACAACATGTGACTGTCACTCGATCACCACTTATATACAACCTTGTGTCCACATGACCCCTTCCCACACACCCAACCCCTGCATTGCCACTATTCGTACCCACACCACCCAATGTGAATGAATCATCTAGTGACTCACCTCCTTCCACTAAAACCTATCGTAACCATGATACCACAACTCACACAAATCTATCCTCCTTAACAAGTGTAAGTCAAAATGTACGTGTTGCACCACACACTACAAATCCACCACACCCTATATCTAGAGATCTTAATCCACCCTCAGCCACCCTATCTCACTCCATCCACAATTCCCACCAGATACCTACCTACTCTTGTTGTGTACAGAGTCCCACCAAACACCTGACATGTCCCACCTACACACAGACTAATACTCTCAGTGCAAACACATTCAATACACTCAATAGTTTGACCTATCACACAACTCACTTCTCATATGTGATGTACTCATATATACACCATCCCTATGAGATCCATCATATGCACACTACTGTCCCCATATCTTATATAGATATATTTATATAGCTACATTTAATCAGATCCAATATACTGTCTAACCCACCACACCCGTTCAATTCTCATATCCACCCCCCCACACCCCCCCCCACCCCACCCCCCTATCCCCCCCCCCCCCTCCCCATACCAACTCTCTCTCACACTCATTCGCTGCGCAATATCCAACATTCCCTCATCAACTCCCTCTCACTCTCTCACATCACTCTCTCACGCTCTCGCCTACAACACAATCACCCAACAAACCAAACCCCAACTCAAACCACATCACCCCTCATACATCCCCTCATATATTCTCCACGCACGCTCATGATCCTATTTCCACTACCTCGCACAAATATCCGCCCTCCCACACTGTGTACGAGTGCCCACATCTAATGTGTCACACTGCTCTCTCATACCCTCTAACTTAAACATTTCTATTCCTTACATTCCCATTATAACCCCACACATCATGCCCTGTCTGTAAAATACCCCATATCTTGATTCTAACGTGCATTGTCCATAAGTCTCTCTCACGTATGATTTGTCACAGTACGCTCTACCCTACTCGCTGTCCACCCGATTCCATAATATACGTCTCCCCTCGCTAATATGCCTCTGTTCTGCACATGCCAAGCGTTGCCACTCCGAGCCCTGACATGCATAAAGACTCACAGACATACTTATGTTGTCTCCCTGTCCCACCAAAAGTGTTGTCTGTCCATCCTTCCTAATAGACCCACACCTCCAAGACACAGTTCGTGCTTCTATCACTGAAGTATACTGTGTGTGACCAGTCCTGCTACTACACACTACTATTGCCCGTCACCATACATACTTTATCAATATGTCTCTGTGCCAAACTCATCGATAGAGTACAATCCTCTATGTGTGACCCATCCAAAAACCTGCCCTGTTAATCTGCATATAATCACTCTATATGAAACACACCATTCAAATGCCAAGTGTTATACAATTCTTACACATCTATATCACATTCTCTCTATGATAAACAAGTAGTCACCCACTTTATGTCTCCCACAAAGTGTCTATTTACAGATATACTAGACGTAATATGACCGTGATATACCGCATCATGTAGTCTCTCTTGTGTCCACTGAGACCATGTGTTCCCCCCCTGAGATCATCTGACTGACCTCTTACACCCCAGTACGTCCCTCATCACCAAATCTTCCTACTCTACAACCACGCCAATCTGTGCCCTATCAGTACTTCATTACACGCGCCAAATTCAAGAAGTGTCGTTTTGCACACGAAGCTCCACACACTCAATACACTCATCAGTCTCTGATACTCCTACTAATGCATTTACAGTTCAATACTCGACAACCTTCTTAGTGAATCTGGTCCTATAACTGAGTCATACCACTCTATTATCCTACCACTACTAAGTCCATTACCAATCCATGTCAACACAGCCCGCTCCGTCTCCGCACTCTACATACCTCGCTCCCAGAAGACCCATCACTCCATACAATAACAATCATGTCAACTGCTACCACGATGTCAAAAATATACCAACAGCCTAGACGTATACATCTCTACATATGAAATGTGTCAATTAAATCATGCATCGCTTGTTCAACTGTGCCAGAATATCACCACAATACCATCCTGTATTGTAACATCCATCATAAATAACTCACCACCATTTCACAAACTCCATCACCATAGTGTATGCATTGACACTTACGTGTCGCATAGTCTGCGCCTATAGACACAACACTACCCCATCACATATATACCAACATCTATAAGATGTACAACTGACCATTACTCACTAAATCTAAAGCACCAACTGCTGTCACTCTAATATAATAATCTCATGCCACTCGCTACATCCAGATGTCATGTGTTATAACATGTCATACCACATCACCTCCTCTATCCCATACGCCAAGCTGTCTACATTCATATGATGTGCCACTAAATCTCCTCCCTACAATACACCATGAACGTGGTCCTAGTCCTCCATACTATTCGTGTAATTGACACTGTAAATATCCGTGTCAAGAGATCCAACAGAGATTTCTACATAATGACACGTACATAATTTAGCCCTTTGATCATGCACATTTTGTCGCATTATATAATATATCTTCGGATTGAGTCTGTTTTACTGCGCCACTCATTGGTAATGCCGAGAGTGTCTCAACTAACTCATACTTGAATGTGATATGTCGCAAGATCGTATGGATATAGAAGAGTTGTGTCTGAATCATCTGTAATGTTCTGTTTTATGAATATCTACAGTCCATGGTATCGACAGTTGATTTCTCCTCTCGCACTAGGTTACAAGAATTGACGCTTCGAGCATATGAAGAATGTAGTGATGTGGAGAGGCTCTTGACATAGAGGGTACTCACTGTACTAGTAAAGGCTCTAGTAGAAATAGTACCAAGAGATAACTCTGAAGTGTAGACAGGTTGTTGAATTTACGATGTCAGTCTCCACAGCTCAGTATGTGAATCAGAATCTCTCAAGAGTGTTATAAGACACATATTATTTTGTATGGACGTTTGTGCACTCACTGTTCTTTCTTGTGATACTCAGAATGGATGTCCACTAAGAGTACTGGTAGTCTAGTGTTCTCTCAGTACTAAGTAAAGGATCAAGCTGTGTGTGCACTATGCACCTATGACACACGGGTAGAGCTCTTCACTCACTATTGTATAAACTATGTAAAGGCTTTGGAAATTCTGTTGATTTGTTTACCCTAGAGAGTCGCAGTATCAGTGGCGCGCGATTCGGTAGCTAATGCGCGTGTTGTGTTGAGAAGAAGCATAAGAGCGATGTGAGTATATAGTGTCGTATAGTCTATGCGTGTTAATAGATCAAAGCATCGCAAGTGGACTTGTATCGGTCGCCGCATAACACTGTCTGAGAGTCGGAGTGATATATGTTATTGCATGAATGAGTGGCTGTATGACTCTCCCTCAGTTCTGGCTGGATCATGGGATTTAGTTTCGCACACGTGAGAAGTGCTCAGTATAAGTCGTATGTCTGAGCTTCGCTATAGCGGGTCCTGTGTAAGATGGTGGTTCAGTGCTACTCCTTTTGATGAGATGTGAAGATCAGTCGTGATCTTTCTAGTTTACTAATGGAATAAAGATTAGAAAAGAGTGATGGTGCAATCATAGTAGTTGAGATGTGATACACTGTTCGGTGTTGTGATGTAAGAGTGTCACACGCTCTTCTATCAGCTCGTAGAAGATGAGAGACAGATAGTATGAGTGTGTGAAAGGGTTCTGACTCAGAGCGTGACAGACTATCAGAGGCTCACTCGAGCATGGTCATAAGTAGGACTTTGATCGACTAATATGATGATGTAGGCATGACTATCCTGTGAGTGAGAAGGCATGGTCAGAGATAGTCGACTAAAGTGTCGTGTTGAGTCATTAGAAAGTAGGGATAGAGTGTGTTGTGTGTAGTAGTGTGTGTGTATGTTGTGTATCTTTGATAATCAAGAAACAGATGATGTGATGTGAATTTGAGAGGCTAGGAACATCTGATGCATCGAGTAGAAGGTCTCTAAGTGCAGTTCTCGGTGGATACCGAGATAACGCGTTTTTTGTATGGGTAGTGGGATTGCAAGTCATAGTACGGCAGATACGTGTGTGTTGAGAGCGCGATATGGGTGATGTGAGGCATGTGATGTGAAACTGTTGAGGACTGATAGTGTTTGATATCAATCGTATTGACTTTTGGGCTCGTGTAAGACGGGCACTACGCTATAGAGAGAGGACGAACAATGCATGTGGTGTGAGTAAGGATGAAGAGAGTGGTGTGAGAGAATGTGTGGTGTGATCTCATTCGTTGTCTAATGGAATAGTGTTGATGAATGATATGGTTGTATATGCTCCGTAGCATAGATTACGCAAGATAGTCTGCGAACTCGATATCTCGCGCATGATTTGATAGTTCTTGTGCTGTAGTGTATGAAGTGGAGTGATCTCAAGTACGTCGCTGTGTGCGCATAAGAACAGTCTAGACATTTTATGAGTTGAGGATGAGTGAACGAGTAGAGAGTTGATCTCTCTGTGTATTTGAGAGAGTCACACTAACGTGTAATTCTGGAGGCATTGGTAGAAAGTGCTCTATAGTGCTCGCTGTGTGTATTTTGAGACTGTGGAGCGTGTTAAGTGTATACGTCGCGGATCCCGGAGAGGAGCCTGAGTTTGAGTGGCATAACTCGCAATAAATACTATGCTCGTGACGCGCTGCGCGCTAGATAGTTGGAACTCGCGCTAGCGCGTTATATTAAGTATGTCTTTGATGGTGCCTGTAGCAATTGTTGAATCCATAGTCTTGGCATTGCTATTGTCACGTTGGCTCCAAAAAGTCTTGAGCAGATACTCCATTCGAATTCCAATTGAGTCGATCATTTAGAGCAGTCGGATCGTCATCGCGTGTTCCCATCGATGAACTCTGTGAGTTCGTCATATGCGCCATCAATCTGTTCTTCTTGTCTTTGTTCTATAGATGATCCTCTGGGATCGGAAAGTTATGGTGTATAAGCGTCTCGGGTACTTCTAGATTGCGATTGTATGTGTCTAGGCTTTGTGAGGTGAGTTTCTTTGATTGCTTTCAACGCCCAATTGAAGGATCTTCACTAGCCTTTGGATGACAACACTTCTTGTGACTTTCTTATGGAGAAACATTAAATGCAATTACGTTCTTCAACGTTGAGATTTGTCAATTTTCCTGCGCTAGAAAGAAGCAGATGTCTTCAATGTCTTGGATCCTTAGTCTGGGAAGTCGCCTTTCTTGGAAAACTTGTAAGAATGTCGTCATCCCTCCGTAAAGTAATCCAGGCAAGATGCTTGTAGTTTTGCCTTTCGACTATTTCCACCTCTTGAGACTGCAATAATTCTTATTTTTGAGTAGAGTTCAGGAGCTGAGTCCCTTGTGGTCGCAAATAGCATTAGAACTGTCTTAGCTTTTTGCCCCCAAGGTGAGATTCCCCAGAGCCGGGCGAAATGTGTTGTTTTGCTTTGGTCTTTGACTATCATTTGATCCACATTGAGATTGGGCACTTTGTCTTCTAGACATTTAATATGCCGTAATCTGCATGCGCGTAGTCTCGTGACTGACAGTAGAGTACTTGAGGCTTGATCACACAACGTAGGTTACTCCTAGGTCGTTATTGATGAAGTGATGAAGACAGTATTTAAACATGACGACCTAGAGAATTTGGAACCAACGGTAGTGGCTGTCGCATTTTATTTGCCAGATAATGGTCAACGATGCCAGGAATGGAGGAGAGTGCTTCAGCATATTGATTTGTTTGTCTGAGTTCTGAGAAGTTGTCTTCCAACGATTTTAGTCTGTAATCAAAGCCAAACAACGAAGCAAAGTTAGGAAGATTTTGTAGTGAGGAGCTTGTAGTAGTAGCCGGTGTCAGAATTGGTGGTTGTTGTAATTGAATGATGAGAGGATTCGATGTTGGAGGATGATTGGTTGGGGCAGAGAAGGATGGCTCCACAATGGCAGTAACAGGAGTATCTATTAGAGAGGTGGCTTCACCATGTTGTCCAAATATATCATCAACACCGGTATCTTGATTTGGATTCAGCATGTTGGAGACGAAGCCAGATGATACAGAAGAGCTCTGTTGTTGACCATCAGGATTTACCGGAGTTAGGGTCACATGAGTGTCTTCAATTTCCTGGGTTGCTTGAACCTGGGGCAATATAACATCCGTCATTACATCATCTCTTCCTTCAAGATTGGCATTGGTATCTTCGACTGCCTCATTGCCGTGGTCCTCTACATATGTAGCATCATCATCTGACTTTGCTCCTTCAACATCCATCCCTTCAACTTCATTGTCACTGTCTTCGTCATCTGATGAAGAAATACGAGAGGGTGTGTGAACTATAGGATCGAAGGTATCATCTTCATCAGTTTCCTCTTCATGTATTATTTCATCATCATGAGTTGTGAGCTTTGGATGGATGAAATCATCACCATCATCTTCTGATTCAGTCTGTGCTTCATCATCATCATCTTGAGCGTTCTCATCATCGTCATGTATATCATCATCTTCATCATCCTGTGTAGTCTCATTAACGTCATTTTTATCTTCATCTTCATCATCTTGAGCTTTCTCATCATCTTGATCATCGTCACTTGATTTCCAGGAGATATCATCCTCTGAGTCATAATCAGGTGCATCGGGAACCCCTGGTGTAACACCAGTTCCTTCATCTGCACCAGAACCACTGGCATGAGAGCTGTGAGTTTCTTTACGGCTTCTTTTTGTGATTATCTTGAGTTGCTCAGCCTTTGTCAAAATCGCCTCAGAGATAGTCTCCAACTCTGTAGTCTTCTGCTTTCCTTTTCCAGACTTCTTTTCTTTCTTTTCTTTGGGGACTGTGGGAGGCTTCTGTTTAGTGGTTGTATCTGTATCAGCTTTCTTCTTACTTCCTTTTGTCTTTGGAGGAATTGTTCCTGAAGCAATAGCATAATACTCTTTGTATGATTCAGAGTTGCGGATGTCCTCGTTGGTTAATGCAACTATCAAGATAGTCCCGTACAACTTAGTGTCTTCATTCCTTGAGATGACATTGATTGTTGTGAACATTGGGTCATCTCTGGCATAATGCCTGATTGGTCAATTTTATACTAAATATATAATATACGATAAAATATAAAATATATATAAGTCTAAAAATCAACACGATCAATAAAAACGAGAAGTAGTATAGAATGTTCCCGGGT
>BQNB010098620.1:0-25113 GCA_026074375.1 Tanacetum coccineum
TGTGAAGTACCATTGTCTTGGAATCCTGTGAGAATTGCTGATTACATCTCAACCTTTAAATTCTCTAGCTTGTTTTACCAACCTCGTATTTTGTCGGCTATTGTTGTGATCACTTGGTGAAGTAAACCCGATATACCAAACTTGAAAATGAAGTAACATCCCCCAAATTTGTTACTTAAGCTTGCACTGTTGTTGATTGGAGAACGGTGCAGAAGAAAATCTCTAAGTACCCTATACCCAACATCAAAAGTATAAGAAGTACAACACCTCTTGAAATTATCCACATCGTCTTCTGCGTGTGACACTGAGTACTACAATGTAACTCCTTTAAGTGATAGTTATCCCGGTCTTCACCCAACCACCTCTTGACCGCTAGACACTAGATAATTCAAGTCTCAATCATAGCCGTATATGCATAAACAAGTCATCAATCGATAGAGGGATTAAAGAAAAGTTGTAGAACATAGAAGGAAGCCTCAATGATGAAATAAGTAGACGCCTTCGTGCAACCCACTTCATTCTTAAATAAGGGATACCAAGTCAACTTCGTGATCACTAGTCATCGTAGTCCGAATCTTTAGCCGTTTGTCATTTATTGAATCTTTTCAGGATTGTTTTAGCGTATGTATTGTGTTTGTTGTGTTGTTGTTTGTGAATGTTGTTAAACTTAGACAAATGATATATTTTAATTGTCGTTAACGAATAAACATTGTCTAGTTAACTTGACATGATCGTGTGTATTGCCGAGTGGTCTAAGGTTGGTCAAAGTAAATCAAGATGCCATGCATCAGGGCAAAACGCAATGAGGCAAAATGCAACCTTGAGACAAAATGCAAGCTGTCCTTGGCAAAACGCAATGAGCAAAACGCAATGTTTGGACAAAACGCAAGATCTTGAGACAAAACGCAATGAACAAAACGCAAGATTTTGAGGCAAAACGCAATGAACAAAACGCAAGATCTTCTAGGCAAAACGCAAGATTTGTTGCGATTTGGGCAGCATAACGTTTGTACTTGCTTGCAAAAATGGTCTTCAATAAGCAAAACGCAACAACAAAACGCAAGAGCAAATCGCAATGACTTCTTTGAGACAAAACGCAAGAAGTCTTTGGGCAAATCGCAGCGATGAAGCAAAACGCAATCAAGAACACCCCTTCAGTGAGTCAAAACGCAGCCAAGAAAAAAATCATCAAACATTCTTGAAAGCTACGAAATGATGTTAAAACCACCTAGTAATGATGCAAGGGATAGTTCTAAGCCCGAAAGTACAAATCTTTAACACTTTTAACCACAAACAAAGATCAAATCTTGATTTTTCTTGCTATTTTTTTTTCAAACAAAAAAAACAAACCAACGAATTTTGATGATTTCGAACCACAAATCAAACACGAATCCACCCTTGAAGCTCTGATACCAATTGTAGGATCCCTTTAACACATACACTTCATATCATGCACTGATCTAGATCAAGAAACTAGAGAAAGAAAGTGAGATGATTTCTTAGAGAGAGAAAGAAGAGAGAGAGTAAGATGGGAGATAAAATAGAAAAGTGAAATGTTTATTATGAAATTAACTACTAACTTTGCCTAGGTGGAAAAGTTACTTATATATCCCGACACAATAAGTGACGTTCGGGATATTTGACTAGGACCCGGGCTCGGGTTTTACTTGGGATTAAACCTGAAACATATACAATATTAGATTAACTAACAAGGCCCACGAGACCCAGATTTCCTATACTAATCGTATTACAAACGTTAAATGTTTTGAACGACCAAGGACTATCTTCTCGTAAGAACGAACTTCATGTTCGGCTCACTATTTTGAGGCTAACAATGGTTAATGAGTTTGTAGATGTCTTTTGGCAAGCCCTGAAGAAGGACGTTCTTTGCATGAATGTCAGCTCTAAGTCTATCATTTTCCGCTTGTGAAAGGTCTACAACCACTCTGTCTTGTTCTGGGCCTAGATAAGGACCATAAGTACCTGAAGCAATCTCATCTCTGCACCATCCCATCTTGAATAGGCCTTCATCAATAGACTAAAGTATATACTCTCCATGATCTTTTCCCTTACAGTATAACCGAATTCGTTGTTGCCATGACTCAAAATCAGACCTGTCAAGCACGGGAGGGCGGGTATCGGAATTGGCAGCTTAAATATCTTCTGACTGATTGGACATTTTAACTGATTATGAAATGATATGATTGGATCGATCAATGAATAGTGATTGTATGTTAAAAGTGGTGAATTGAAATTAAGTGTTTTTGTTGTTTTGGTTGGTTAAGTTTTAAGTTTAAAGTAGTTCAAATGTCAAAGTAGTCCAATATTCCAAAACAGTGTCTCAAACCGCTAGAATAGTAATCAAACCGCTACTGTCAAACCGCTACAAATGGTAAACCGCTATGAAGACGAACTGCCAAACCGCTACCTAGAAATGAAATGGGTAGAGATTTTTCCCCAAATCGCTATGAGAAATAGTCTTCAAAAAACTTATAAATCGCTATGGTATCAAACCGCCGTCAACACCAAACTGCTACTAGAAGAAGGTGGTAAACCGCTATGAAGAGAAAATACCAAACCGCTACCAAGAAATGAAGTTGGCAGAGGTTTATTTCCCAAATCGCTATGAGAAATTGTCTTCAAAAACCTATAAACCGCTATGGTATCAAACCGCTATGATTACCAAACCGCTACTAGTAAATCGCTACGCTAAACGACAAATTGCTACTGACAAACCTCTGCCTAAAAGGACAAACCGCTGTCAGAAACGACAAACGGCTAGAACAGTGTACGTCCCTGACAAATCGCCAGAACAATGTACTACTCTGACAAACCGCCAGAACAGTGTGCCAAACCGCTACGACAAACAGAACACAGAATACCAAACCGCTATGAGCAAATACAAAAATTTTCACCTTAAAACACCTAAAAATCACCCTTTTTAACGTTTTAACTTGGATTCTTTTGCACAACTGGGTACTAGAAGGCTATAGCAACTACAAAAACATGAACTTTAACACAAGAACCATGAAAATCAATGAACTAAGATACATGAGCTAAAACCTTCAAAAACTTAACTTTTGATCTAAACCAAGCACTAAAACGCACACACAAATGAGCTAATCATCCAATAGGCTCTGATATCAATTGTAGGAAATCGGATATCATCACACACTCGAATGGTTAGTGGATTAGTCGAATCTAGAGGAAGAAAAATAAATGCACACTCACTCTTGAGAGAGGGAAAGTGTATGTTAAAATGGACTATCCACTCTCTTCCAGTAAGATGAAAGAGCCTTTTATATGGCTTACAACGAACCGGACCAATGGCGCTAATTGATGCGCTTACAGTTGGGTTTAAACCACTCCGACCCATACCGTATGTCTTACGATTAACGTTTAACTACGACGCTATATGACACTGATAAAATACACAGGGTGGACCATAAGTCTTTTTCTAATATCTAACCACCCGCGATAGCGGTTGGAAATTACTAGCGGCAGGAGTGTAATTACGATATTGATATTGTGGTAGATGTTTCGTGTAACATTTAAAATAGAACGTGAAAAGATCAAAATATAATTGCAAATAGATGTAACATGCGATAATTCAACTAAAGAAAAAAGGCAACATTTATATCGGCAGCTGATGACATCAAATAACTTCACTTTATTATACCATTTATCCCATCTATTTTGCCCACTTTTATATAATTATTGCATTATTTGGTACTTAATTGCTTTAAAGATGATAAATGCAGCAATTCAGGAGTGTTTTGTAAAGATAAGCTAAAAGGCGCATAATTTGGAGCTAAAAAGATGACATTTGAAGATTGCTAAATTTTCACCAATATGCCATATCCAACTAAAGA
This sequence comes from Tanacetum coccineum, assembly GCA_026074375.1. Lineage (NCBI taxonomy): Eukaryota > Viridiplantae > Streptophyta > Magnoliopsida > Asterales > Asteraceae > Tanacetum > Tanacetum coccineum. The sequence continues at coordinate 3,873 of BQNB010098620.1, forward strand.
GATACGGCGTATCAGCGGCAAGACTTCACAAGAAAACGCGTTTGACCAATTCCCAATACGACGTATTCACTCTGTCTACATACACCGTATCCATGAAGATAACTATTCAAAGATACAGTAAATCAAGTAAATTGGGAATGATATCAATGATTTATTCGACGTTACGCGTACCATCGTGTTTCATATTACTGGACCAATAGGATCACGTTTTGTCTTTGTCTTTGAATTATGAGCTTAGTTGGACCGGTAGATGACCCGTTTATGTTTCAGCAATCATGCTCTTAATTAACTGATAAATATTGGAATAGTGGACTACCAATATATAAAACACCGTCAAACAATAAGTGGGTAAAGTCTCGTTGGGCTAGGGTTTTAACATGATCACCACTGCTTTAATTCTCTAAGATAGATTATATTTATACTAAAGGATGCTTTATGCGGGTTGGCGTTAATTTTGAACATGGGATGTTAATCGTGTTCTAGGTATTAGGATGATGTATACGCATAAGGTCTTAAGGAGGTATGATATGCCGCTTCGAGATAAGTAAATCATTGCACTAAAACAAACAAACCAGCATTGAACCGGATTTAATATGGCTAATACAGTTTTCTATCATTTGGCTTGTACCGCTTTTCTATCTTCTAATATTCTTCGTTTTAGTTTATTGTGTATTGAATAGGTATTGGTTTCCACCAAACTTGTGGTAGTTTCCCAGGCTGAAAACCCCAGTCATTCGACTACGTACATGCATAGGTTTAACCAGTAAATAGACTAATTAAAATACTGATAGAATATAGGATTAATGTTCCTCTGACTTAGTGGTATCGACCCCTCTTACCGCGTCCCCTTCCATCTGGCCGGGTACAATGCTCGTTAAAGTGTTGTTTAGGTTGTCGGCTAAAATATAAAGTTTTATAACTTGATAATCAATATAATTGACCCTATACGTCAGAACATCAGGTTTTTAGCGGCTGCTGAAGGGAGTGAATTTAAGTGTAAACCTTATACTTATTTAGTATTTCTACACCATTAATTATGTTGGTGAATTTGTTTAAGGTATATCTAATTATTTAAATTCTGTTTGTATTGTGTGTTTTAAAATTGTTTGTTTAATTTCCTGCATTGTATATTTTGCATATTGTGTGTTTGTGTGCATTGTTACAGCTTGCTGTAACATTCTGAGTCGAATACTCAATACAGCGTATTGTGTGCTTCTTGGATACGGCGTATAATTTGTTTAAACCAATACAGCGTATTCGACTCTATCATCAATACAACGTATTCGACACTATCATCAATACGACGTATTTAGTTCACTGAATACGGCGTATTAAGCTATTTGATAGTTTTCTTTCCTAGCGAATTTATTACAAGTTAAAAATGGACAACCCCAATATCACTATGGAGGAATACATCAGACTTCAAGAGGAGAAAGCTCTAAGTCGGGGTGAGACATTTAATTGGCAAACTACCACATACGGTAAGATGGAATATTGTGAAGATGAGGATGATTGCTTTACAAACTTCGAATCTAAATTCCCAGCTATAGTCCTTGATGATACATCTAGAGAAGTGCTCTCTTAGGAACCCACGGTAAATCCTCTTAACGACAATGAAATTGACTTTAGAATATCGTTTGACGAATCTGACGACGAAGATTACACAGTAATTTATGACGAAAATTCATTTTCCTCTAAAATAATTTCTGTCGACAATTTGAAAACGGATTCTAAAAATGATAATGATAAAGTCAATATGCCTTTGTTGGATTGGAGGTTGAAGAGGAAAGTACTGCTGCACTACATTTGGTAAGATTCATTAAGCAGCAGCTTAATGAAGAGTAATGCTGGGAATGGAAGTGAGAAGGGTTTGGGTGTTGGCTAACCACCACACAACAAATGGTCTTCAATTCACCATGTCTAACAGACATCAAGAATTGACTAGTCCAGAAGCAAACGGCTTCTGGTAAAGACTTCTCAAATCCGTTTATGGTTGACAATTTACCAAAAATTGTATGGTTCTCAACTCACCTTGCTTCACAGTTAAGAGTTGGCTAGTCCAGGATCAAACAGTTCCTGGTAAAGACTAATCAAATCTGTTGATAGCTGATAGTTTGCTAAAAACTATATGGTTATCAGTGCACCATGTTATGGCAATGAAGCATTGACTAGTCCAAAAGCAAACGGCTTTTGGTAAAGACAAATCAAATCCGTTGATAGTTGATAGTTTACTCAAAACTATAAGGTTATCAATTCACCTTGTTGTTTACAATGAAGAATTGGCTATCCCAGAGCAAACGGCTACTGGTAAAGGAATATCAAATCCGTTAATGGCTGGTAGTTTGCCAAAAACTACAAAGCCAACTTAGTTGGATGTTGCTGTGTTGCTGAGAAGATATGTTGCTGATAAAAATGGATAGCTGAAGATGTCAAAATTATCAAAGATCAGATCAAGATTTGACAGAGTGTTTGGATACATCCTCCTGGTCTACAAGATGTTTACACTAAAGAAACATGAAGTTAAACAAGTTCAACAATCATGTTTAGGGGAGGATTGTTGGGAATTATGCATTCCTGACTTAGTACCGTTAGTTATATTAGTTAGTACCGCTAGTTGTAATTTGTACTGACAGTACAAAATGTTAGTACTGATCAGATAGTTAGTACCGTTAGTATAAAATAGTTAGTACCGTTTATGAGATATGCATGAGATATCTTAGGAAAGGATATGCATGATCTTTATACGCGTTTTGTAAAGCCCATTAGGGTTTCCTTAGTCTATAAAAGGAATCCTAGGCATAGTTAGTAGATATAGTTCTACACAGATCAATAGAGATCTATTAGCAATCATAGTCTTTGTAATCTGTAACCTAGGCAGATTCAAGTGATAATATAAAGTTCTTTTGTGATTCTTAATATTGTTCTTCTTAGCATTATTGATTAGTTTCCGCATAATCAATAGTGTTCAAATCAGTGTTTCATTATTGTTGCTTTAGAATTATCTAAGGGAACAAACCCTTTACAAGCTAAAGGTTAAGATCTATTCAGTAAATGATCCAACATATAATCCTTGATACATATTGTGAGAATTAAGCCTATTCCGTTTCCAACTGTCTACTAAAATTCTACAAAATTATGAGTGTGCCGGTGATGTAGTAGACTTTAGAACTTGGCTTGGTATATCACTCGAGACCGCCATGATTAGTACTATGGATTTAGATGGAAGAACATGTTCAACTGATAAATTTCTAGGATTAAACCAAATAGCCTACATGTCGTAAAAATAACTAACCACACTGGTTAGTTAAATATGTAACCCTTGATTACTCTCATTTTTAGAGTAAAATCCCCTAGAACAACCTATTGAGCCATTCCTTTCTTTTTCTACACCATATTATATGTTTCCTTACACCTTTGCACCTTATCCGACCATGTAGATTAAGCCTATTTTTCTATGTTGCTAGTTGCTTTCGTGTAAAGTTTTGTATTTCAAGTGTCAAAGTGAAATTTTTATATCTTTGTAATGGTCAAGAAATTGCCCAATGCAATGGGAAAAATATGTAGTTCGCAAGTTTTGCTACTTTTGCGATTATGAATCATGTCTGAAAAAGAAGTACTACAAGGAAAAGATTATCCAGATGAATTATGAAAGTGAAGACGGTGAAATTAAACCGAGATTTATGATGTATTGTTTAAAAAAAGGGAGAAGGAAGAAAAATATTCATTTCAAAAGAAGTTTATACCGAAGGAATTACTTAGAAGGATCGATTATTCGTTGATACGTTACAAAAATCAAATGATCGATTAATAATTCGTTGATATTACAAAAATTCAACAATGTAAAGTCTTGTAAAAAGTGGGAGCCTAGAGACTCTATCACCACTTATGAAAATAGTACATCTGTAAAGAGACGGGATGTAAGAGGAAGTTCTGACCAGATATATTAGAGGAAATGACACAATCTTAGGTCTGTCTATTCTTTGTCCTTATCTGATGATAGAGGCGTTTGCGTCTATAGTTCTAGAGTCTCATTCTCAGTCTATGATAATTCTGTCGGAAGTGAAAGTTACTAGTAGCAAACAACCCTATTAACCTTATTGTTGTCTTAATCTATTCATGTTTTTGTGAATTTACTTAACATCAGGCACCCGATTTTGCTTCCTTTCCTAGCAACTAACCTTAGTGTCTACTCGAACGAGGACTTGTTCGAAGCATAGCATTCCATTCCATCCGTACGGGCCATAGTATAGCATTTCGTCACGCTTGCCTGTGGATAGACGACTTTCGTGAAGTTATAAGATCCTTACCCTATATCATTCTTCATCCTAACCGCTGGTTAAACACGAACAAGGATGTGTTCGAATTTTATATGTCTATTCCGTCGTTACGGCCATGTATGTACGATACAACTACCTTGTTGGTGTGGTACTTATGGTGAAATACAGTTGAATGATCAACCGTAAGCCTTATTAACCCAATTTAGCTTTTGACTTGTTCTTTCTCAGCTTTAGCAGTGGAGATGTGTATCCTTACCAAGCCTATGAAACGAAGCTAATCAACGACGGTGAGGGGGCCAAAAAAAAAATTGAGCGTACTACTTAAATTTTGCACCCTAGATTAGTTAGTGAACTGAGTGTTTTCAATTCCATATTTTCTGAGAGGAGCTCGGTATGTACAGGTGATTAGGACAAAATGCTTGGCACTTTTCCAGTCCACGGCTCCACCATTAAGTACGAATACATACCCCGTCTGAGATTTTGTATCGTCCTTGTCATTTTGAAAAGTTGCATTAGCATAATGAACTTCGGTTAGGAAACTTTTTCATAAACTAAATTTTTTTCTAAAGTCTACTTGAGGACAAGTAGGATTCAAGTGGGGGGGATATTTAATGACATCAAATAATGTCACTTTATTATATCATTTATCCCATCTATTTTGCCTAATTTATATAATTATTGCATTATTTGGTACTTAATTGCTTTAAAGTTGATAAATGTAGTAATTCAGGAGTGTTTTGTGAAGATAAGCTAAAAGGCATATAATTTGAAGCTAGAACGAAGACATTTGAAGATTACTGAAAATTCACCAATACGCCGTATCTAACTAAAGATATACGGCGTATCTCTACCAAGTCTTCACAAGAAAACGCGTTTGACCAATTCCCAATACGGCATATTCACTCTGTCTACATACGTCGTATCCGTGAAGATAACTATTCGAAGATACAATAAATCAAGTAAATTGGGAAAGATATCAAAGATTTATTATGAATGTAGCGCGTACTTCAAGGAATCCAACCCAATATGCCGTATCGACCTTGCTAGATACGGCGTATCGAGTCTTTTTCAGACACTATAAATAGAAGACTCAAAAATGAGTTTTCAGTGTGCAATTTCATATTCTTTATTCCATACTCACTAAAGGAGAATTTTAGAAGAGAAGATCAGCCACCAAGGTCAAGCATTGATCACGAATCCATAGAAGACATCGTGTAATTTTTACTCTCTTAATCGTTCGATTTTAATTGTTTGATTACGCTTGTATAATTACAAAGGTTTTGGGTTAATACCCTCGGGTATTAGCCATCTTAATGAAAGTTCAATGTTTGGTTTGTTTTAAAATCGATTTCTTAATTTATCTTTGATTGTTTAATTATGTTTATCACCTTATAATTGTTTATATGTTTGAATATGCGACCTATCATTCAACTGGATCTAGTGATATGGACCAAGTAATCTAGATACCAGGATAGCTCTCCATATCGTGTTTCATATTACTGGACCAATAGGATCACAAATAACATTCTATCTTTGTCTTTGAATTATGAGCTTAGTTAGACCGGTAGGTGACCCGTTTATGTTTTATCAATCATGCTCTTAATTTACTGATAAAGATTGGAATAGTGGACTACCAGGATATAAAACACCGTCAAGCAATAAGTGGTTAAGTCCCGTTAGGCTAGGGTTTTAACAGGACCACCACTGCTTTAATTCTTTAAGATAGATTATAATTAAACTAAAGGATGCTTTATGCGGATACGCTAATTGTGACAGGATTAATCGTGTCTAGGTCTTAGGATGATGTCCCGCCTAAGTCTTAAGAATGATATACTGCTTTGAGATAAGTAAATCATTGCACTAAAACAAACAAACCTGCATTGAACCGGATTTAATATGGCTAATACAATTTTTTATCATTGGGCTTGTACTGCTTTTCTATCCTCTAATCTTCTTCTTTTGTGTTTATTGTGTATTGAATTGGTATTTGTTTCCACCAAACCTGTGCCAGTCTCTCAGGCTGAAAGCCCCCATATCATTAGACAATGTACATAACATAGGTTTAACCAGTAAATAGACTAATTAAAATACTGATAGAATATAGGATTAATATTCCACTCTTAGTGTTCGACACCCTACTTACCGCGAACTCTATCTTGGCCAGGTACACTACTCATTAAAGAGTTGTTTTAGGTTTGTCGGCTAAATATAAATTTAAAACTTGATAATCAAATAAGTGACCCTACACGATAGCACATCAATGATCCACTTCATGAATCTCTTCAAGAAGACTTGACTTCTCAAGGATCGTCATCTAATGTGAGATAAATCCACACTCTATTCGAATCACTTGGTAGATGGAATAAGGATCATCCTATAGTAAATGTAATCGGAGATCCTTTTCATTCTGTCTCCACTATAAAGCAACTAAAGACTGATGCCATGTGGTGTTATTTTGATGCCTTCCTAACTTCTGTCGAACCAAAGAACTTCAAACAAGCAATGACTGAACCATTATGGATCAATGCAATGCAAGAAGAAATTTATGAATTTGAAAGGCTACAAGATTGGGAATTGGTGCCGTGTCCAGATAGAGTCATGTTGATCAAACTAAAATTGATTTATAAGGTTAAGACAGATGAATTTGGCGGGGTACTAAAGAATAAGGCTAGATTAGTTTCTCAGGGATTCAGGCAAGAGGAAGGAATCAGTTTCAAGGAATCATTTGCACCAATTGCAAGAATAGAGGCCATCTGTATCTTCATAGCATATGCAGCCAACAAGAATATGATGATTTTCCAAATGGATGTAAAAATAGCTTTCTTAAATGGTGAGCTCAAGGAGGAGGTCTATGTTTCTCAACCAAAAGGATTTGTGGATCAAGATAACCCATCACATGTGTATAAGCTCAAAAAGGCCCTGTACGGTCTCAAACAAGCACCACGTGCATGGTATGACATGCTGTTAATTTTCCTCATTTCATAACACTTCTACAAAGGTGCAGTAGATTCAACACTCTTCATACAGAAAGCATGGAACGACTTATTACTGGTATAAATTTATGTTGATGATATAATATTTACATCCATTAATACTGCTTTGTGTAACGAGTTTGATAATCTGATGACCACTAAGTTCAAGATGTCGATGATGGGGCAGATGCCATTCTTTTTAGGATTTCAAATTTCTCAAAGTTCTAGAGGCATCTTTTTAAACCAATCAAAATATGCTTCTGAAATAATTAAAAAATATAGTTTGCTGACTAGTGATTCTGTAGACACACCTATGGTAGAAAAGAGTAAACTAGATGAAGATCTACAGGGGAAACTAGTTGATGCTACACTTTATCGTGGCATGATTGGATACCTCATGTATCAGACATCCAGTAGACCCGACCTTATTTATGTTATCTGCTTATGTGCCTAGTATCAGGCATAACCTACCGAAAAGCACTTAAATGTGGTTAAACGGATCTTTCGATACCTAAAGGGAACCATTAACATGGGTTTCTGGTACTCGAAGGATACCGGTATGTCTCTAACAGCATATGCAAATGCAGATCACGCCGGGTGTCAGGACACTAGACGCAGTACATCAGGAAGAGCTTGATTCTTAGGTAACAAACTTGTTAGCTGGTCTTCCAAGAAGAAAAAAAGCAATGTGATCTCAAGTACACAGACTGAATATATTGCCTTATCTGGGTGCTGTGCTCAAATCTTATGGATGCGTTTACATCTAACAGATTATGGCTTTCAATTCAGTAAGATTCCTCTGTACTGCGACAACAAAAGTGCGATTGCTTTATGCTGCAACAATGTTCAACACTCAAGAGCAAAGCACATCGATGTATGCTACCATTTTATAAAGGAGCAGGTGGAGAATGGAATAGTGGAACTCTACTTTGTTCGGACAGAATATCAACTGGCTGACATCTTTACAAAATCCTTGCCAAGAGAGAGATTCAATTTCTTGATCAAGAAGCTAGGTATGAGAAGCATGTCTCCTGAAACGCTAAAACGTCTAACAAAGGAAAAGGACGAGTAAAAGAGGTTACTCGTGGTATATCCTGTATCATATGTACATAAGAAAACATAAAAATACAAAAATATTTTTCTTTTACATAAATTTTTTTTAAAAAAATTAAAAAATTAAAATATCAAAAATATAAAAATATGTATCTCTGGCATGTCTTCTGAAAATCGATAACATTTACGGCCTTAGAAATGTCATTTAATAATGATACGAGGCTGTAAATGAAGTTTGAGCAGAAGTTGAAAAGCTTTTAAAACATACCAAAATGGCTTGCTATTATTTTAGATAGCAAACCGGTCGTCATCTTAAAGGCAAGTATTTCAAAAAGGAAACTTGACCTCTCAACGGGAATTTATTTTCTCTGGCATGGTCTACTTTATGACCATGCAAAGGCTTGTGCTTACTTTGCAGCACAACTCGTGTTTCTTTATACAATAAGTGTACGTTTTAGTGCATTTATTTGCCAAAATTAGAGAAATCTAATTTTTATTGGTAAAAAGTTGTCTTAATAATGAATCAGTTCTTTTAGTAATCACAAACAGATTTTCAAAAACAATTTAACCACTCAAACAATGATAACAACTCTTTAAATAGAAAACGGGTCATCACTTGAGGGGGAGAATGTGTTATCAAATAATCTTTTAAAACGGTCTTTCAAAATAAGTCATAGAATAAACGGATAAAGTTTTAGATAATGACAAATAACATTTTTAAGGGGAGTTAATTTATATTAACTACACGGGCTTTAGATGTCATTTGTTTCAAACTTTAGGGACTTATTTGCAATTTAAGACTTAGTTGATTCTTACGGAATAGATTCAAGCTTATCAGTTCTTCAAACACGATCTCAAGTATATGTGTGTACCAGGTTTTGCTGATTCTGAGGTATCAAAACTAGCAAGGAGGAAGTAATAGATATACATGAAATTCCTTATTCTCATTTTAGATCATTCCAGGAAGACAAAAGTCATAACCGTAGAGAATATCAGTGTTTAACTTATTACTTTTGGGTGCACTATTTCAACTACACGGGGGAAGAGATATCTTGTGATTTAAAGTATGCATCAATTAAGATACTAGAGGGAAGTGTTGTAAGAAGATTTATTCTAAGCGTGAGAAGATTGGTTACTATTGGGAATTAAAAGTCTTCATACTTAGTACTTCCAAGCCAAGAGTTAGTATTGCTCAAGTTACAACTACCAGTACTAACCTGTTAGTACTGCTAGAATAAGTTAGTGCTGTTAGTACTAACTTAAGACTGGTGAAGGATTTAAGACTGCTGGATGAAGATTAAGACTACTAAAGTGATAAAGACGTGTCAAAAGATTTGTATTGACTTATTCAGAGTATATTCTATATAGGTAGAAAGATACGTATAAGATTAGAATTATAAAAGATTTGTAGTTATCTTGTAAAGGACTCCTTAGTGTATAAAAGGAGATCCTAGGTTATGGTGTTAAAAAGATGTTTTTGATATATAGCTTCAACGTTGTAAACCCTAGTATTACACAGAGTACTTATATTATTGATAATAATAATATTGGAGCTTTTCAGTAATATCATTGTTCATACAGTTTACTATTTTATTAATATTCTTCTAAGTATTAAAGAGTAGATTCCGCATACTCTTTAGTATTTACAAAGTTTCTACCATAGTTGTTTTGGATTTATCCAAAGTAACTTAACCTTTACAAGCTAAGGAATCGATCTTAAGTTGGGATCAACAAGTGGTATCAGAGCTTGTGTTCTGAAACTTTGATCTAAAAGAAACTAACAAGAAGAACCCTTTACTCACAAGGAAGAGATGGATCTAGAAACTGCTCAAACCACTACTACTGCAAAGTTGCCCATTCTCAAATAGGATGAATATGATATGTAGAGGCTAAGGATTGAGCAATACTTTCAAGTACAAGACTATTCTCTATGGGATGTCATAGAGAATGGAAACTCATTCAAACCAGCAGCTCAAACAACAACAAATGCTAATGGTACCTCAACTACACTGATACCAGGTCCTGTAACTACTGAAAAAAAGGTTCAAAAGAAGAATGATGTAAAGGCAAGAAGTATGTTACTAATGGCACTTCCTAATGAACATCTAATGACCTTTAATCAATACAAGGATGCTAAGACTTTGTTTGCTGTTATAGAAACAAGATTTGGTGGTAATGAAGCCACAAAGAAAACTTAAAAGACTATTCTAAAGCAAATGTATAAAAACTTTAGTGCTTCTAGCACAGAGTCTCTTGACTCTATTTTTAACAGGCTTCAGAAGATTGTAAGTCAGCTGGCTATCTTGGGTGAAATATTTCACAAGAAGATCTCAATTTAAATTTTTTGAGAAGTTTGCCTACTGAGTGGAATACTCATGTTGTGGTCTGGAGGAATAAACCTGATATAGACACAATGAGCTTTAATGATCTCTACAACAATTTCAAGATTCTCAAAATTCTCAGAATAAATTCTTAGCACATGGCTTTTGTGTCATATCCTAGCAGTACTAATGAAGTTAATACTGCTTATGGAGTTAGTACTGATAATTAGCCCTGCTAGCACTCAAATTAGCTCTGCTCGTACTCAAGTTAGTACTGCTAACTTAAGTGATGCCACTGTTTATGCATTTTTGGCCAATCAACCAAACGAGTCTCAACTTGTACATGAGGACCTTGAACAAATCTATGAAGATGACTTAGAAGAGATGGATTTGAAGTGGAAGTTAGCATTGCTGAGCATGAGGACAAGAAGGTTTTTTCAGAAAACTGGTAGAAAGATCACTATCAATGGGAGTGACACAACTAGATATGACAAGCCCAAGGTGGAGTGTTTCAACTGTCACAAGATCGGACACTTTGCAAGGGAGTGCAGAGGACCTTAGAACCAAGATAGCAGGAACAAGAATCAAAACAGCTCTAGAAGGACTGTAAATGTGGAAGAAACTTCTTCCAAATCCATAGTCACTATTGATGGAGCTGGTTTTGACTAGAGCTATATGGCATATGATGAAGTCCCTACAAACATGGCTCTTATGGATTTTTCAGAGTCTGAGGTACATAATGATAAAACTTGTTCAAAAACCTGTCTAAAAAGCTTTGAAACTCTTAAAACTCAACTTGATGATTTAAGAATAGAGTTTAACAAATCTGGGTTTAATTTAGCTACCTATAAAAGAGGGTTAGCATATGTAGAAGAGCAACCTGTCTTTTACAAAAAGAATGATGTTATTTTTTATGAGCAACTTGCTGTTCTAAAAAGAGATATCTCATATAAAGACTCAGAACTTAGTATGCTTAAAAGTAATTTAAAAACCTTATGCAAGAAAAAGAAAGCAATCAACTTAAAATTGAAAATTTTGATAATGCTTCTAAGAGTCTAGACAAATTAATAGGGAGTCAGATAACTGATAAAAGTAGAAAGGGTGTGGGGTGTGTAAGCTATAATGCTGCTCCACCTCCCTATACGAGGTTATTTTCACCCCCAAAGTTTGATTTGTCCAACTTTAGTTTAGAGGAGTTTCAACAGCCTGAGTTTGAAGGCTATAGACCTAAGACTAATAAGAGTGTCAGTGAAGATACTTCTAATGAGGTTAGGGAATCTCCTGATGCCCCATTGGTTGAGGAGTTGGTGTCAAATGATAAGTTAGAGAAGAAAACTGTTTTTCTTACTGTCGCTAAGATAGAATTTGTTAGACCTAAACAACAAGAAAAACCAGTTAGGAAACCTGTTAACTATGCTGAAATGTACATGTCACAAGGTCCAAGGGTAAATCTAAGAAACTAGAATAATCAGAAGTCCCAACAACTAGGAAGTGACTTTGTGATGTACAATAAAGCATGTTTTATCTGTGGAAGTTTTGACCATGTGCAGGCTGACTGCAATTACCATCAAAGGGAAAGGGTGGTATCTGGGAATAATTATACAAGGGTGAATTACAATTATTCTGCTAAAAAGGCTCACCCTAGTGCTCACAGGAACATGGTTCCAAGAGCAGTTTTAATGAAAACTGGCCTAAGACCACTTAATACTGCTAGACCTATTAATACTGCTCATCCCAAAACTATAGTTTATAGTGCTAGACTAATGTCATGTTTTTCTAAATTAGCACAATCAACTGTAAAGAGGCCCTATCAAATAAGAATAGCATTAACTAACAAAAATTTTAGCCAAAAAAATTAATACTGCTAGGCCAAATTCGGCAGTAGTTAATGCAGTTAGGGCAAATCAGGTTAATGCTGTTAAGGCCTCAGCATGTTGGGTTTGGAGACCTACCAAACTTAATAGTGCATCAATTACTTTGAAGAGACATAATTATGTTGATGCACGAGGCAGATCCAAGTCAGTGATGGCTTGGGTCCCTAAAGGAAACTAATTTCCTTATTTTTATGTACAGGTTCATCCACAAAAAGAAGATCAAGGCTATGTTGACAATGGATGCTCAAGGCACATGACAGGGAACATGTCCTATCTCTTAAACTTTAAGGAATTTGATGGAGGATATGTTACCTTTAGGGGAGGAGCCAAAGGAGGGAAAATTACTGGTAAAGGAACTCTTAAAACTAGTAAGCTTGATTTTAAGGATGTGTACTTTGTTAAGGAGTTATAATTTAACCTTTTTAGTGTTTCACAGATGTGTGACAAAAAGAATAGTGTTCTTTTTACTGACACTGGATGGTTTGTTCTGACTCCTAACTTTAAGTTAGCTGATGAAAGTCAGGTTTTACTTAAAGTTCCTGGAAAGAATAATATGTACAATGTTGATATGAAGAATATTGTTCCTAAAGAGAGTTTAACTTGTCTTGTTGTAAAGGCCACACTTGATGAATCAATGCTATGGCATAGGAGGCTAGGTCATGTAAATTTTAAAACTATTAATAAACTTGTTATGGCTAATCTTGTGAGAGGTTTACCTACAAATTTTTTTGAAAATGACCAAACTTGTGTTGCTTGCCTTAAGGGAAAGCAACACAAAGCCACTTGTATGTCCAAGATTCAGAACTCTATTACTCAGCCTTTATTCATGTTGCATATGGACTTGTTTGGTCCAACTTTTGTGAGCAGCTTAATGAATAAGAAATATTGTCTAGTTCTCACTGATGATTATAACAGATTTACTTGGGTTTTCTTTTTAGCATCTAAGGATGAGACTAGTGGCATTCTTAAGAGATTTATAACTGAGATAGAAAATCTAGTTGATAAGAAAGTAAAGATTATCAGAAGAGACAATGGAACAAAGTTCAAAAATAGAGTTATGAATGAGTTTTGTGAAAAGAAAGGCATTAAGAAGGAATTTAGTATAGCTAGAACTCCTCAGCAAAATGGTGTTGCTGAGAGGAGAAATAGGACACTAATTGAGGCTACTAGAACCATGTTAGCTGACACTATGTTACCTACTACATTTTTGGGCTGAAGCAGTTAATATTGCTTGCTATGTGTAGAATAGGGTATTAGTAGTTAAGCCTCATAACAAGACCCCTTATGAACTATTTATAGGTAGAACACCTTCTCTAAGCTTCATGAGACCATTTGGGTGTCATGATACCATTCTTAATACCTTAGATTATTTAGGCAAGTTTGATGGAAAGTCTGATGAAGGATTCTTTGTTGGATACTCAATGAATAGTAAGGCTTTTAGGGTATACAACATTAGAACAAGGAAAGTAGAAGAAAACTTACATATTAGGTTCTTGGAGGATAAGCCTATTATTGTAGGTGATGGACCAAAGTGGCTGTTTGATATTGATGTTCTAACAAAATTAATGAATTATATACCAGTTGTTGCAGGTACAAACTCTAATGATTTTGTAGGTACAGAAAAAAGTATTGGTGCAGGTCATTCTAGCAAGGAGACAGGATCTATCCAAGACTACATTTTGATGCCACTGTGGAAAGATGGTTCACTATTTGATTCTTCTTTAAAGAATGATAGTAATGATGAACCATAACCTTCTAGTAATGCTGGAAAGAAGGATGATGAAGGTGTAAGTAAATAAAGTAGAATTAATGATCAAGAGAGGCCTAAAAACAATACTCAAGGTGTTAATACTGCTAGGCCAAGTATTAATACTACCAGTACAAATCTTAATACTGATAATGCCCCACTTGAAGCCACACATGCTGATTTCGTTGGTGATGAAACAGAAATGGATATGAGCAACATTGCTACCACATATCTAGTTCTTTTTACTCCAAGTACAAGAATCCATAAAGATCATTCACTTGATCATGTGATTGGTGATGTGCAATCTGGTGTACAGACAAGGAGAATGACAAAGACTACAAATGAACAAGGGTTTATTATTGCTATTTATGAAGGGAAAACTCATAAAGACCTTCATACTTGGCTGTTTACTTATTTCCTATCCCAGGAAGAGCCTAAAAAGGTAATCCAAGAATTAAAAGATCCAAGATGGATAGAAGCTATGCAAGAAGAGCTTCTGCAGTTCAAGTTACAATAAGTTTAGACCTTGGTGGATTTACCACATGGCAAAAGAGCCATTGGTACTAAATGGGTATACAGAAACAAGAAAGATAAAAGAGGTATTGTGATTAGAAACAAGGAAAGGCTGGTTGCATAGGGTTACACTCAAGAAGAGAGAATAGATTATGATAAAGTTTTTGCTCCAGTTGCTAAGATTGAAGCAATTAGGTTGTTCTTAGCCTGTGCCTCATTCAAAGACTTTGTAGTATACCAGATGGATGTGAAGAGTGCATTTCTGTATGGCAAGATTGAAGAGAAAGTTTATGTTTGTCAACCTCTAAGGTTTGAAGATCCAAAGTTCCTTGACAGAGTTTATAAGGTAGAAAAGGCATTATATGGTCTACATTAAGCTCTTAAAGCTTGGTATAAGACTTTATCATGGATTTCAGAGAGGTCAGATAGATAAGACTTTGTTCATTAAAAGAGTCAAAAGTGATATTCTACTAGTTCAAGTATATGTTGATGATAAAAGGAGTTATGCAATGAGTTTGAGAAATTGATGCACAAGAAGTTCCAGATGAGTTCTATGGGTGAGCTCACTTTCTTCTTAGGACTACAAGTGACACAGAAAGATGATGGGATTTTCATCAGTCAAGACAAGTATGTGGATGAAATTTTGAAGAAGTTTGGTTTTTCAACTGTGAAGACAGCAAGTACACCTATGGAGACTTCAAAGCCTTTGATGAAGGATGAAAATGCTGAAGATGTTGATGTTCACTTATATAGATCAATGATTGGCTCATTGATGTATTTAACATCTTCAAGGCCTGATATAATGTTTGTTGTATGTGCTTGTGCAAGATTCCAAGTCACACCTAAAGTTTCACATCTTCATGCTGTGAAAAGAATCTTTAGATACTTGAAAGGTCAACCTAAATTGGGCCTTTGGTATCCTAAGGACTCACCATTTGATTTGAAAGCTTATACTGACAGTGACTATGCTGGTACAAGTTTAGACAGGAAATCCAAAATAGGAGGTTGTCAATCTCTTGGAAGCATATTGATTTCATGGAGATGCTAGAAGCAAAATGTAGTTGCCAACTCTACTACTAAAGCAGAATATGTGGCTGCTGCTAGTTGCTGTGGACAAGTACTCTGGATTCAAAATCAAATGCTGGATTATGGATACAATTTCATGAATACCAAGATTTTCATTGACAATGAAAGCACCATCTGCATAGTTAAGAATCTAGTGTTTCACTCAAAGACTAAGCACATTGAGATTAGACATCATTTTATCAGAGATTCCAATGAGAAGAAGCTTATTCAGATGATCAAGATTCACACAGATCAGAATGTTACAGATTTGCTCACAAAAGCATTTGATGTTTGCAGATTTCAATATCTGATTGCAAGTATAGGAATGCTTAACCTCTGAAGTATTGATTGAAAGGAGGTAAAATGTGTTAATATGCAGCGGATTATGCACAAATGATGCTTGAAATGGAAAGGAATAGCAGCTAATGATGAAATTCAAGTTAGTGTTGTTGGCCTAACTTACTACTGGTAAGTATAATTAGTACTGCTGTTATAATTAATAATGTAAGCATTGAGAGAAAGCAAAAACAGATAGAGAGAAAAAGTGAGCTTAAAAGAATTGAGAGAAAGCAAAAACAAATAGAGAGAAAAAGTAAGCTTAAAAGAATAAAGAGATGTGTGAAACAAAAATAGACTGAGAGAATTGTAAGCAAAAAAGAAATGAGAGATGTAGTGAGTTCAAAAACAGAAAAAGAGATTTATGAAACAAAAATAGACAGAGTGATTCAGTAAGAAAAAGAAATGAGAGATGTAGTGAGTTCAAAAACAGAAAGAGAGATCTGTGAAACAAAAACAAACAGAGTAATTCAGTAAGAAAAAGAATTGAGAGATAAAGTAAGAATAAAAACAGAAAGAGAGATTATGAGAAATAAAATTGATGATGGAAATGCCTTTTGGAATGAAATTAAGGTTAAAACTCGTAACTCAAAAAGTTAGTACTGCTAGGCATTACTTAGTACTGTTAGGCTAAACTTAGTACTGCTAGGTTATCGTTAGTGCTATTTGGGAATAGCAGATTTTTGGCAATTAAATATAGCCGTTTGAGAAAATTCTGCCAATTACTTCGCTTATAGGTTTCCATATTTTGGATAATTCATAATCTTTCTTTAAATCACAAGATTTCTACAAGATAAATTCAGTCGGTCTAATCAAAACCTCAAGTGCTATCTATATAATCTTAATTGACTTTGCCAAACACACATACTCTCATAAACAAACATAACCCAGAACCCTAATCGAACTTTTCTCAATCAACAATGGCAAATTTGGAATTTTGTGACACACACAACATGGTCGCCTAAAGAAACCAGAGGGAAGTGAAGGATTTCACTAGATAGTGGATTTTCTCAATGCTAGTCACATAAGGTATGCTCTTACTGAAAATCCCACTATCTATGTTTCTCTCATCAAATAGTTTTAGGAACTACTATTGCTGGAATACTTGATAATGGAGAAATTGAATTAGCTGCTACAATAGATGGCAAAGTTAAGATTGTTACTAAGGCATCAGTTAAGAGGCATCTCCAATTAGCAGATTCTTATGGTATTAGTTCTTTGCCAACTACTGAAATCTTTGAACAACTTTTCTTAATGGGGTATGTGTTAATTTTTGACAAATTGACCTTTCAAAAAGGACACTGATGTGTTTCAAAAGCTTTAAATTTATAAGACTGAAAATACAGAACAATTATATGGAAACACACGGGTAAAGTATAACCCTCGTTTGTAATATAGTATTGTAGGTAAGTCAGGTCATTCCACAGGATATTGGTAATTCTAAGATAAAGTTGATAATATCATGAAAAAGGATTATCTTATAGATTGTCACAATTCTAAAGATAATGGTTTAATTCAGTTAAAAGAGATGTTTGGTCAAGGAACAAGAAATAAAATAGATAAACTTGAATAGAGGAATGATTCACGGATGTAGTTATAATCGATTTAAGAGTGTTTAGTTGCTTAAAAAGATTGTCTATTGTTCATAATGCAAAACCCTTTCGGCCTTTATTTTTAATTATGAAAATGCTTTAAGTGTAATCGGTGTTTGATGATGAGTACTATAAGCTTGCTAAACCAAGTTCGTTAGACATGTGGTTTGGCGTTAAACCTTTTTGTACTTGGGTTAATTTTCGTTTCCTTAGCCAATTCTCACAAGGCTAAGGTCTAGTTGTCATAGACAAACAACTTGGGAATCACCCATTTAATCCAGAGTCTTTCAACCTATATCCGTAATGAATGGTGATCAAATAAAGATTAAAGGATCCAAGTCCAAGAACATCAAGCTCATAATATTCATATCAAAAGTTCATTCAAATAGTCAAGTTTGATCTATTATATCCAAATAGTTCCTAACCAAACATGTTAAACTACTCAACAATCATAATAGCAACACATTTAACAAGTAGAATAGATCCAAAATTCATATTATAAAAAGATTGAAACATATTTCTTTACCAAATTTCAAGAGAAAAAGATTAAATATAACAATTTCTTCTTAGAACAAGGATATAACTGATGTCTAGCACCTCCAACTTCTGAAATTACGAAACTTGGTTGCTCTTCTATCCTGGAAAAGATGAAGATGAAGGTTTTACCCTTCAAATCTTTCTAGGAACTTACTCCAACTCTTGGAGAATGATTGAGTGTGTGTTATGAACTGATGATTATTGTTGTGAATTGATATTTTTCCTCCAAATTCGTGCTTCTATTTATAGTGATGATTGGGCGATTCAAGAGTTGCATCATTAATGGCATTTTAGTAACTACACAGAACGCCGCACTTGGATAAAAGTGCGCCGCACATCCCTAATAAATGATTTTCATTAAACACGCTGAGAAGTGTGCCGTACTTGACAATAAAACCGGCGCACTTGTGCCTTTAATATCAATAGTCCCTTTCTAGATCCTTCTTTTGACAATTATTAGTTGTAAATAACCAAATCTCTTGCACGTTAAGTCCTTCCTTCCACTCTTAGTCCTGAAACAATATTTACATAACAAATGACCAATTCTTGCAATATTTATTGCGTTAGCACATATATTTCTCGCATTTCTAAGGGATATTTTATGTATATTTATAGCGTTATCAAATCCCCCCATACTTAGCTTATTGCTTGCCCTCAAGCAATCAAAGCGAAATAATTTCGTTTCATTAGATTAGAAATCATAAGCACAGATAACGCGACAAAGCAACTTACGAACTTCCAGATAAGTTTTATTTTTCACTCACGCTCAATTTAGTGAAATGGGTAATAAACGTCCAAAACAAATGCATAATAATAATTATTCTAATTGATTAATAAGTTTTAAAATATTGTTTTTAATGCCAACAGATGCATTTACATATAATAATAATAATGTTTTTGAAACACGCATGTCTAAACACACACAATCACATATCCAACTTGTTTCATCTGAAACTACTCGTCCTCCTCATCATCATGTTGCTGCTGTGGTGGCTGCTACGGATAGTACTGCTGGTAGTACTGGTTGTACTGGGGCTGAGCATAACCATGTGGGTTATAAGCACCATGTAACGGAACACTATAAACTCCTGCCATGTGCTCAAAGACACCTTGGTACCTATCCCAGTGATATGCATGTCTGTATTCCATCCTCTTTATCGCCTCCTGTCTAATCTCCATGCTACCCATACGCTCATATAAATCCTGCATCAAAGCTCGCTGGACTCTCAGAGCTCTTTGGGCGGCAACTCTCGGGACATCATCAAGCGGAATCTTAGGAATCAATCTATCCTCAGAGTCGATCAACTCTCTCAGGGTAGTCCTGTCTAAATCTCTGCAGTAAACCGGAGTACTCATGCTACGTATTGTCTCTTCAGTCAAAACTTTGCTTTTCCTAGCAATCTTCAAAATGAACTGACCACAGCAAATCTGACTGTCCTTCTGACTTCTAGCTCCCTTTCTTTTCATCCATTTTGCAATTACCCATGCCATATTTGCATACCCATTCGGATGTCTATCCTCAAACATACTTAACAACCAAAAATCATTCCCCTAAATCTTCTCATATCCAGTCGTCCTCTAACATAATCCGTAAGTAATCATTTTATGCAACACTTTGAGAATCGGGAATCTAACAAAAATGATTGAGCTCCTAGATAAATGTAAGTCCCTACTAATCCTTTCCTAATATTCTCTAGCATTGAATTTTTCATCACTTCTTAAACCTCCTTGAAAATAAGCATTAAAACCTTCTTCATTTAAATCCTCCGCATGATACAATCCTAATCTCCTGGAAAATTCCAACAAAGTTAGACTATGAGCACGTCTTCCCAGTCTAAAACTGATTATCTTCTTTGACTGTAACTCATCATCCGCACACACTTCATCAAACTCATAAGTAGCATAGAACTCATGGAAAAGTTCTGGGTAAATAGGTTCACGGATATTAAAAGCCCTTATCCAAGCCACGGAAAAGAATATCTCCTCATCGGATTGAGCTTCCTTCAAACTAATCTTTAACATTTAATCAATCTCGTCTCCACAACCAGTTTTGTGTAACAACTGCCAATCCATGATTTGCGATGGATTAATGAGCTTTGGGAGCAAAGTTGCCAACCTAGAGTTATAACGAGACTTTGCTTCTCTACTGCAACCTCTCCATTACAAGAATTCATGGTGAACATCTAGAGTAATGCTTCTTTGACGGTTTCAACATTTCTAGAGTGTTTGGCATGGGATGACCCGGCCTCATGATTGTATGTACCTGAAGTCTACACATCACAAATCAACCAAAGACATGATATATAATTAAGTTAGACAAGATTTAGCATTGTTGGTTATCTCTTGATCAACTTGCAGACATTCTGTTACTTTCTGTGATAAAATGCGTGGCGCACAAATCCTAAGTGCGGCGGTTTTTAAATAATCAAGCAAGTGCGGCGGTTTTCAAACCAAATCCGGCGCACTTCCTGCTCTGTTTTAAACAAAACGAGTTTTTAACAATTTTATCTTAATCCAAACATTAATTCCAAATAGTTAAACTTGGATTTATTCAAGGGAATCTCTTAATTCTTAATAATAATGCATAATTCTAGTCCTATTCAAATGCTATTGGCATAATTTTAACTTAATTCATATAAACCCCAAGCACACAATTATAATAGATTTGATGATAAAAAATAGTAAAGAATGAAATAAACATACCATTGGCATGATTAAGAATTTGGTGGATTGGTTTTTAGAATCTTTGCTTCGATTTTGATTGTAAATCCGGCGGTGTCTAAGTTTTTTTCTTTCTTTTGTGTGGTATTTATAATGAGTTGAAAACTTTTTTATAAGTTTCAGTTCCTGAAATAACTAAAAGTGACTTGGTTTTTTTAATTAATTATAATAACTGAAACGTAAACTAGTCAACCAAAATCTTCATTCATTAATATCGGTGTAGTCCCCGTACA
>BQNB010098621.1:0-25113 GCA_026074375.1 Tanacetum coccineum
GTGTAGATCTTAAATTTAGTTTTGGAAAGAATGTTTCCTTGTTTAATGTTTTGTATGTTCCTAATATTAGGAAGAATTTGGTTCCAAGTTGTAGTTTGAATAATTGTGGTTATAAACGAGTGACTGAATCTAACAAATTTGTTTTATCCAAATATGGTGTGTTTATTGGTTTTGGTTATTTGAGTAATCAAATGTTCAAGCTTAATATTATTCAGGATAATATTGATTCAACCTTTATGTCAACCTCTAAACTAAATGATTCAATCATATGGCATTCTAGAATGGGCCATGTCCACTATAAGAGGATGCAAGATATGCCGAAGGATGGGTTAATCCCAGCTTTTGACATGGATAATGAAAAGGGTAAGACTTGCATGCTGACCAAATTAACTAAGAAACCATTTCAAAATATAAAACGTAAAACTGAAGTTTTGGAGCTGATCTATAGTGACCTGTGTGATTTGCATGCTACTCCGTCATTAGGGAATAAGAAATACTTTGTGACATTTATTCATGATGCTTTTAGGTTTTGCTATGTTTTCTTATTACATGCTAAGGATGAAGCATTAAATAAATTTAAAGTGTTTAAAATTGAAGTTGAATTGCAACAAGGGTCCCTGATCAAAAGATTCAAGACTGATAGGGGAGGTGAGTATATGGATACTTTGTATTTTTTGTATAATCCATGAAACGACTCCTCTCTATACTCCATAACAAAATAGCGAGTACTAAAAGAAATGGTTAATTCTATGTTGTCTTATTCAGGGCTGAGTAAAGGGTTCTGGGTGAAGCTATGTTAACAACTTGCTATTTATTAAATAGGGTTTTCAACAAAAGGAACACGATAACTACTTATAAACTCTGTACTAAAAGGAAACCCAACTTGTACTATCTCAAGGTTTAGGGTTGTAGGTCATTTGTCAGACTCCCTAATCTAAAGCTAAAAACTTTGGGTGAAAGAGGCATTAAATGCATCTTTGTTGGATATGCTGAGCATTCTAAGGCTTTTAGGTTCTATGTCATTGAACCTAATGAATCAGTTTTAATTAACTCAATAAATGAATCAAGGGATGCTATCTTTGATGAGAATAGATTCTCATCAGTCCCTAAACCAAGTCAAAGGTGCCTGATAAATAGACTGGAGATAATGGTGGTCTAGTGGTCCCTGAAGAGGTTACTATAAAGGTTGTGGTTAAGCAACCTGAGCTCAAAAAGAGCAAAAAGAATAGGACTTAAAAGATCTATGAACCTGAATTTCAATTATACTTAATTGAAGGAACAAAGGATGAGGTCTTTGACCAACACTCCTATTGCTTTAATGTTGAGGATGACCCCAAGACATTTGATGAAGCAATGAAGTCCCAAGATGTTGCTTTCTGAAAAGAAACAATTAACGATGAGATGGATTCTATCATGAGCAACAACACTTGGGTGTTGGCTGATCTACCATCTGGTTGCAAACCTCTGGGTTGCAAATGGATTTTCAAAAGAAAATGAAGGTAAATGAAATTGTTGAAAAGTTCAAGGCAAGGCTGGTCATTTAGGGCTTTAGACAAAAGTCATGGATAGACTACTTTGATACTTATGCTCTAGTGACACGTATTAGTACAATAAGATTATTGATTGCTTTGGCATCAATTCACAATCTGATTATTCATCAGATGGATGTGAAGACATCTTTCTTGAATGGTGAATTGGATAAGGAGGTATATATAAACCAACCTCAGGACTTCATCATGCCTAGCAATGAAACCAAGGTGTGTAAACTAATTAAGTCTTTAGATGGACTGAAGCAAGCATCTAAGCAATGATATTAAAAGTTTGATGAAGTGGTTTTGTCTAGTTGTTATTTACTCAACCAAGCTAACAAATGTGTGTATAGAAAATTTGATGAAATTGGTAAAGGAGTCATCATCTGTCTATATGTAGATGACATGCTGATCTTTGGCATCGACCAAGTTCAGGTTGATCTGATAAAGGATTTTTTGTCATCAAATTTCTCTATGAAGGACATGGGGGATGTGACAACTGGCAATTTTTCCGATTTCTATTTTTACGATTTACTTATTATTTTCACTTTTTAGGTTTACGTAATTTAAATTAACGCATATCCGGGAAGTTATCTCGCGTATACTGAAAAATGTCTTCGAGTGCATTCCAACTTTTGAATAAGTGTAGTCTACTCACGACTAACATGTTACGTCTTAACGGAAATATTTTTATATGTCGCGTGTTTTAAAATTTTCATGAGCTACATAAAATACTTATTAGTTCACTTTGCATATTTTGCATGCATGCATGTGTTTACCCCAATTACCCAAAATATCAAAGATATTATACCTTGCATGAAAATTCAAAATTTGAAAATATTTGGTCTCCCTTCCCTTGTTCGTCTGAAGAAATTTAATGGTTTATCAATTTCTCAGTCTTACTATATTAAAAAGGTACTGAAGAAATTTAATTACTGTAATTGTGCTCCAGTAAGTACTTCTATGGATACAAGTGAGAAGCTAATGCTTAATAATAGCAAAGCTGTATCCCAACTTGAGTATTTTAGGGTGATTGACTGCCTGATGTATGCCATGAGTTGTACAAGGCTTGATTATAACAACTCAGTATTTTCATCAATGTAATATCCATCTATTAAATTAGATGCATTGTAACATCTATATATACCACCTTTTTACAGGGAAATTTTTGCTTTATTCTATTATGTAAGCATAGCATGATTCGTGAGCTGATCATAAATGGGGTAGTATCTATAGAGTTTGTGAGGTCTCAACAAAACTTAGCTGATCACTTGATGAAGGGATTGGCTAGAGACTTGGTTATAAAGTATGGCTGAAGGGATGGGATTAAAGTCCAACTAAGTCGCTGAATGCTAGGACACCCAACTCCCTGCTGAGGAAACTTGGCAGCTGAGTTCAATGTGGAAAGCTGAACATTCAGAGGACTGAAGCACATGTATTTACAAATCATCCCAAGGATGTGCTTGGAACCTGCTGAAAAAGAGGATGAAGTTGTTAACTTCTTAATGGTTAATTTCTTTGAAAAAGTGCTTAGCAGGAGCATGAATAAAGAGGAACCACCTATGTAAATGTTAAGGTTTTGCCGCCTCAGGGAGCATGGACTTTGGCTTTTACAACATTTATGAATTGGATATGGACACATGGCTTGTATAGTGTCAGGAGCATTTAAGTGTTTGAAAACTTATGTGTATTTTACCTTCAGGTACTCAAATGGGTTGAAGGGTTCAATTCTTAGAACACCCTGATTCTCGAATATTCGAACGTGTGATTACTAAGATGGAAATTCAATCCTCAGGACATTTTTATTTATGCACTTGTTTGTTTAATGTTTAATTTTTCATGCAAAGAAATTGTACTAAATTTGGGGGAGGATTTTGGAAATTTAGTTCAATTGTAGGGTTCAGTTCATACCTGGTAATGGGGCTGGAAGGTACGGAAGTGTACACCTAGGTCACTGAAACCCTGTTCTGATATGGTTAAAAAAGAATTCATGTCGCTGATGATCTTCAGTGAGTTCACTCTTCAGTGAGTAACTCTGGACTGAAGGATATTTATCAGTCTGATGGCTTTTACGCTGAAGGATACCATCAAGGAGTAATCCATCAGAGGAAGTATCCTCAGCTGATTGACTCATTAGCAGGTTGCTTCAGTTTGAACCTTCAGCGGGTATGCTCCTCAGTGGGTCAGCGGGTATGCTCCTCAGTGGGTCAGCTGATGGTTCAGGGAACTGAATTAACAATACGTTGGAATGAATTCAATGACTTGTAACTGCTTTGACCATTTCATATGGTAAGTTACAATCACATTTAATGGCCACGATAAATATGGTCATGTAATCACTAATTCCTGAAATCAAGGAGGCTATTTATGGATGAGATTATATCTCCTATAATATCTCATAAATCTTTGACTATGGTTTTGAGTATTCTCTTATAAATAGGAGATCATAACTGCATGAGAGACACAACACAGAAACACCTAAACACTTGGATGCGCAAGGGTTCTTGATTGGTGCCTCAAACAAGAACATACATTTGGTCTTATCCCAAGTAGATATTCATGATACTTAGGCAATAGGGTCGAATAGTTTACTTTGGAAAGTGATTACACGATTCCAAGTGATATCCGGTGACCATCTTTGGTACGTAGTTAGGTTATTGATTATCTTTACCCTGATCTGGGACTCATAACCTCCAACAATCAAAGTAAACTATTTTGTGATAATCAATGGCTGCTGCTATGAAACACATGGCTTCAAACTTTGCCAAGCTTGAAAAGTTTGAAGGGGTGGACTTCAGAAAATGACAGAAGAAGATGCACTTCTTGCTCTCTAGCATGAGTGTGGTGTATGTGCTGACTACTCCTATGCCTGAAGATAGAGGTGACAATCCAACTGTAGACTAAGTCAGGAGGATGGCAAAATGGGATAATAACGATTATGTCTACAGAGGTTTAATCCTCAATGGTATGTCTGATTCCTTGTTTGATATTTACCAGAATGTTAAAACTTCCAAAGAACTATAGGATACCCTGGAGGCTAAATTTTGTCGAACGATGCTCAAGTAAGAAGTTCCTTGTTAGTAATTTCACAAATTACAAAATGACTGATTCAAGACCAGTCTTGGAACAATACAATGAACTTCTTGGTATACTTGGAAGGTTTACACAACACAAGATGAACATGGATGAATCTATTCAGGTTTCATGTATCATTGATAAACTTCCCCCTTCATGGAAAGATTTCAAGCACACCTTGAAACACTTGAAGGAGGAATTGACTCTCGTTGTTGTTGGGCGTCATCTGCGTATTGAGGAGTCCCTCAGGATGCAGGATAATGACAAGCCAAAGGGCAACAATGTTTTTGGTCTTTCAGTTGTCAATATGGTAGAGCATGACAACTCCTCCAGGTACAATGATACACGGGTGTAAACGTAAACTCATAAAACCAATGCTATAATCCTAACAAGAAACCAAATGTGACTTGTTGGAAATGTGGGAAACTCTTTTTTTTTCGACACTTGATAAAGGATTGCAAATTGGTAATGTTGGCAACAAAGCCAATGGTTCAGGCATAATGGTTTAGTAGATGGTTCATCCAACTCACTGAAAGGTCAGAATATGTTTAATAAATCTTCTTTAGGTTTATTATGTTACATATGTATCTGAGGCTTACTTTGTGTAGGATGATGATGTTGCATGGTGGGTTGACTCAGGAGCAACTGTGCATGTGTGTAAAGATAGATGTTGGTTCAAGACCTATGAGTCGATGAATGATGGATCTATTCTTCACATAGGAAATGAGTCAACAGCCCTGGTGCATGGACGTAGTTGTGTAGATCTTAGGTTTAGTTCTGGAAAAGTTGTTTCTTTGTTGAATGATGTGCATGTTCCTAATATAAGGAAGAATTTGGTTTCTAGTAGTGTTTTGAACAATTATGGTTATAAACAAGTGATTGAATCTAATAAATTTATTTTATCTAAACATGATGTGTTATTGGTTTTGGTTATCTGAGTAATCATGTGTTCAGCTTCTCTGATAATATTGGTTCAGCCTTCATGTCAACCTCTAAACTGAATGATTCAATCCTATGGCATGCTAGACTAGGCCATGTCCACTTTAAGAGGATGCAAGATATGTCTAAGGATGGGTTAATCCCAGCTTTTGACATGGACACTAAAAAGTATAAGACTTGTATGTTGACCAAAATAACTAAGAAACCATTTCAAAATGTAAAACATAAAACTAAAGTTTTAGAGCTGATCCACGGTGATTTATGTGATTTGTATGCTACTCCATCACTGGGAAATAAAAAATACTTTTTGACATTTATTGATGATGCCTCTAGGTTTTTGCTATGTTGATTTGTTACTTTAAAGGATGTGAGCATTTAGTAAATTCCAAAGTATTCAAAACTAAAGTTGAATTACAACAAGGGTCTCTGATCAAAAGATTCAGGACTGATTGGGGAGGTGAGTACATGGATACTATGTATTTTCAGTCTGTTGGTATTATCCATGAAACGACTGCCCCCTATACTCCACAACAAAATGGTATATCTGAAAAGAAAAACAAGGTACTAAAATAAATGATTAATTCCATGTTGTCCTATTCAGGGCTAAGTCAAGGGTTTTGGGGTGAAGCTATGTTAACAACTTGTTATTTATTAAACAGGGTTCCCAATAAAAGGAACATGGTTACCCCTTATGAACTATAGACTAAAAAGAAACCAAACCTGAAATACCTCAGGGTTTGGGGTTGTAGGGTAGTTGTAAGACTCCCTAATCTAAAGCTGAAAACTTTAGGTGAAAGACGCATTGAATGCATCTTTGTTGGATATGCTGAGCATTCCAAGGCTTTTAGGTTCTATGTTATTAAACCTAATAATTCAGTTGAAATTAACTCTATAATTGAATCAAGGGATGCTATCTTTGATGAGAATCATATTTCTCATAAGATCTAGACCAAGTAGATTTGGTGTTTAGTGGTTCCTAAAAAGGTCACTGAAGAGGTTGTTCAGCAACCTGAGCCTGAGCTTAAGAAAAGCAAAAGGCATAGGACTCCAAAGGATTTTGGACCTGAATTTCAGTTCTACTTAATTGAAGGAGTAAGGGATGAGGTTTCTGACCAACACTCCTATTGCTTTAATGTTGAGGATGATCCCAAAATATTTGATAAAGTAATGAAGTCCTAGGATGTTAATTTCTAGAAAAAAGCAAATTAGTGATGAGATGGAACTCATCATGGCAACAAAACACTCTAGGTGTTGACTGATCTATCCTCCAGGTTGCAGACCTTCTGGGGTTGTAAATGGATCTTCAAAAGAAAGCTGAAGGTAGATAGAACTGTTGAAAAGTTCAAGGCAAGGCTGGTCATTCAGGGCTTTAGAAAAAAAGTTAGGATAGGCTATTTTGATACTTTTGTTCCAGTAGCACGTATCAGTACCATAAGACTACTAATTTCTATGGCATCAATTCATAATCTGATTATTCATTAGATGGATGTGAAGACAGCTTTCTTAAATGGTGAATTGGATGAGGAGGTCTATATGAACCAACCTTAGGGCTTCATTATGCCTGGCAATGAAAACAAGGTGTGTAAACTAATTAAGTCTCTTTATGGGCTGAAGCAGGCACCTAAGCAATCGCATCAAAAGTTTGATGAAGTGGTTTTGTTTAATGGTTATTTACTTAACCAAGCTGACAAATGTATATATAGCAAATTTGATGAATCTGGTAAAGGAGTCATCATTTGCCTATATGTTGATGATATGCTGATTTTTTGCATGACCAAGTTCAGTTGACCTGACAAAAGATTTTTATCATCAAGGCTTCTCTATGAAGGACATGGGGGGGCTGATGTTATCTTGGTATATAGATTAGCACATTTCATCTCAGTCTATTTATTTGAGAAGGTACTAAGAAAATTCAAATTTACTGTGACTGAACTCCAGTTAGTACTCCTATAGATACAAGTGAGAAGTTGATGCCCAATAATGGTCAGGCTGTATCTCAACTTGAGTTATTCTAGGGTGATTGGTTGCTTAATGTATGCCATGACTTGTACAAGGCCTGATATTGCATTTGCTATGGGTAAACTGAGCAGGTATACTAGTAATCCTGGTACTCAACATTGGCAAGCAATTCATAGTGAGTACTGAAGTATTCGAAGAAAACTATGGATTATTTTTTGTCATAAACTAGATTTCCTTCAGTCTTAGAAGGATACACTGATGCTAGTTGGATCAGTAACACTAAAGACAGTTCATCTACAAGTAGTTGGGTATTCCTGATTAGGCGAGGTGCCATCTCATGGGCTTTCAAGAAGCAAACTTGCATCAAAAGTTTAACAATGAAATATGAGTTCGTGGCTTTAAGAGCTGCTGGTAAAAAAGCTGAATGGTTGAGAAACGTGATCCTTAAGATTCTATTATGGTCTAAACCTATAGAACTTATTTCTATCCATTGTGATAGTGCAACTACACTGGAAAAGGCTTATAGCCAAATGTACAATGGGAAGTCTAGACACTTAGGTGTCAGACATAGTATGATTCGTGAGCTTATCATTGATGGGGTGATATCAATAAAGTTTGTGAGATCTCAACAAAATCTAGGTGATCACTTGACGAAGGGTCTGGCTAGAGACTTGGTTATAAAGTCTGCTGAAGGGATAGGTTTAAAGTCCAACTCAGTCACTGAATGCTAAGACACCCAACTCCTTCCTGAGAAAACTTGAGAGCTGACTTTAATATGGAAAGTTGAACATTTAGTCGACTGAAGCACATGTATTACAATCATCCAAAGGTTATGTGTGGAACCTGCTGGAAAGGAGGATGAAGTCTTTACTTCTCAATGGTTATTATCTTTGAAAAAGTGCTTAGCAGGAGCATGACTAAAGAGGAACCACCTATGTAAATGTTGAGGTTTTGCCGCCTTATAGAGCATTAGACATTTGGCTCTTACAACTTTTATGAATTAGATATGGACACATAGATCTTCAGGTATTTAAATGGGTTGAAGGGTTTAATTCTTAGAACACCCTGATTCTTGAATATTTAAGCGTGTAATGTACCAAGATGGAAATTCAATCCTCAAGATATTTTTGTTTACGCACATGTTTTGTTTTATGTTTGATTTTCATACAAAAATAATTGTACTAAATTGGGGAAGATTGTTGGAAATTTAGTTCAATTGTTGGGTTCAGTTCATACTGGATAGTAGGACTGGAGGTACGAAGTGTACACCCATAGGTCACTGAACACCCTGACTCTGATAGTAGTTAAATGGAATTCAACTCGTTGATGATGTTCAGTGAGTTAACACTTAGAACTGAACAAAGTCTATCAGCTTGATGGCTTCAGCTTTGTACTCCATGAGTAATAAGCTGAAGGACACCATCATGGAGTAACTCTTCAGTAGATGTATCCTCTGAAGGTTAATTCATCAGTGAGTCCTTTAGTTTGAACACTTCAGCTTGGTATAACTGATGAGTGTTTAGGTCGCTGAAGGCATGACTTATCTAGAATGAATTCAAATACTTGTAACAGCTTTGACTTATTCAAGTAACAATTATAACTACATTAATGACTATATTTTATTGGTCGTGTAACCACTATTCCTATAATCATGGAGGCTAATTATGAAGAGATTAATGAGCCGTTAATCTCTCATAATTCCATTGACCAGGGTTGAGTGATCTTTCCTATAAATAAGAGATCAAACATAACTGCATGAAGAGATAACACATAAAAAACAAAAACACTTAGATGTGTAAGGGTTATTGATTTGTGCCTAACTCAATAACAAACATTTGGTCTTATTCCAAGTAGATATTCGTGATACCCAAGGATTAGGGTCGAATAATTACTTTGGAAAGTGATAATGTAACACAATTCCAAGTGATATCCGGTAACCATATATTGGTATATTGTTTGCGATTGATTGTCTTTACCCAACTGGGAAACACATAAAACCACCGACAATCTCTATAGAAGTGGAAGCAAGTACACATTACTTAACCGAAATGCTTGATCGGGGAACAATATGTTGCTTCTTGGAACTTCAACTAATCAAGTTGGATCCAAGATATAAGCAATAGCCCATGCTAGACCGAGGATCATTAGGATATCATTTCCGGGTAACATCACTATACACTGTTAGATCCCACTCTAGATAGATCTTTACTGCCTATTAAGGATGGTGAATAGCCTATGTAATCACAAGCTAAACACAAGAGATACTCTTGCTTAGAAAAGCTAATGTCTACACGGAAAGGGAGCTTGTTGACATAGTGAAATCTCGAGTAGGATACTCGGGGAGTGGAGTAGGGCGAAGAAGAGCTTCGTAGCCGAACCACTATAAATCTTGGTGTCTTGGTTTGATTGTTCCTTCTCTCATCTCTTTATATTGTTGTGATTGTTATTTACTATTAGTTTAGATATTTACTTGGTTGATTCATATTGTTGGTTGGTTAAACATACTACTCGAATCTAAGTATTTTGAAAGCAAAGTTTTAAAACAAAAACGAACCTGTAAACTATTCAACCCCCCTTCTAGTTTCCACAATTGGTATCAGGAGCCAAGGTCACTCAAGATTTTTAAAATATACTGTATTTTAAAGCTTGGATCGATCTATGGATTCCGACAAATATCTAGAAGGGCAATCTATGCAAAGACCACCACTTTTTGAAAGTGATAGTTTTATTTATTGGAAAAATAGATTCGAGACATATGTTAAATCAAAAGATCTAGATCTTTGGCATGTTATTACCAACGGTGATTTTCAACCTATTGAACAAAATCCAAAAACCAAATTAGATGAGGTTATCCCTTTCGAAAAACAAAGTGATGATCTTAAAAAGAAACTTGCGAAAAATAACGAAGCTAAAATGGTTATTTATAATGCTTTGCCTAGAAAAGAATATGAAAGAATTTTCATGTGTAATACGGCAAAATAAATTTGGAAAACATTGTTAATCACCCACCAAGGTAATAGTCAAGTCAAAGATAATAAGATCGACCTTTTGGTTCAACAATATGAACAATTCGTCATTTCTGTTGGATCCCACTCTAGATAGATCTTTACTGCCTGTTAAGGGTGGTGATTAACCTATGTAATCACAAGCTAATCACAAGAGAGACTCTTGCTTTGAAAAGCTAATGTCTACGCGGAAAATAGACACAACTAATAAGAAGAACATGACTAATAAAAACTAAAAGATCCTTCTATGGATTTCTATTAATTAACAAGGAGAAATGTGTTTTCTGAATCTATGTCCTTCCCTAAGCCGTAGGTTCTCCTTTTATAGTGGAGAAACCCTAATCAGCATTTACTAAAAACGCGTGAGATTGATATGCATGAATATCTTCCTTATTTAGCTCATGCATATCCTCATTTCTAACTAACTAAAATCTTATCCTGGAATAACTATTTGACTCTACCAGGACTAAGTATTCTACCAGTAGGAACTAAACTTAGCCTACCAGGACTAACTATGATAATAACCTTACCAGCAGGAACTACATACCTGCCAGTAGGAACTACTACTCTACCAGTAGGAACTACATACCTACTAGTAGAAACTAAGTATTACAATTATTCCTAACAATCCTCCCCTAAACTGGAATTTGACTATGTTAATTTCTAGTTTCTAGATAGATCTTCAGTCTTGAACCTTGAGGATTGAAATATGAACTTTGCAGCAACATCCAATCTGCTTGAGGCTTGACTTGAATAGTATGAATGTCTCTAGAGACAGCAGCATCTTGATTTTTCATAAGAACACCTTCAAGAACCATATAGTGTGAAATATCTGTAGCCTTGTTGAACTTGAACATCAAAAGTCAGCAACAATGAAGAACCTTCAGGAAATCTTGAACTAGCAACAGACATTGGAACCACCGCAGCAACATGAGTAGATTTGATAAGCCTTTACCAAGTAGCTACTCACTCTTGGGCTAGCTAATCCTTTGGTGGAATCATGACATCACCCCTTGTGGAATTAGTAACCAGTCCAACTCTTAGAACATGAATCATTGGTGAATGGGAATACCCTAATGAGTTTTTTGGCAAATCAATCACAGCCATAAATGGATATTATATGTTTTACCTATACCGTTGCTTATGAACTAGCCAAATCCTTTGGTTTCCCAATAAGAGGCATTATCCATAGGTGAATTGATAACCATTTCAACACTCAGCAAGTGAAGCATTGGTGAGCTTAAAGACCCAATATAGGTTTTGTTTTTTAGGCAAACTTTAAAGCTAATCACAGGTTTGAGAGTCACACCAGAGCCGAACCCTCATGGAGAAGGTTAACTCTTTCTTGTTTGTGAGACATGGAGTTGAACACCTTTGGTTTGTGTGGTTTTAACCAACACCCAAACCTCTGAAAATATTTATTATGGACCGATGTGTGCCTGAAACAAAAACAACTTGCACACCAAAGACTCAAAACTTATTTGAACATATTACCAAAGCTTGTCAGTTGCCAAAATCCTTTTATCAAAACACTTGTTACTAAAACAAAAAGTGAAAACCATTTAAGACAAACTACACAAAATAGAGTTATATATCAAAATACAGTTTGGACACAGCAAAAAGTTAGAATATATACGATAGAGTTACAGAGTACCATGATCAAACAGGAGAAACTTGGGCAGCAGCAATTTGATTCTTGATGAACCGAATCAATTGCTCAGCAGTAGTCATGTCATTGCCCACAACATCCTTGTCAATCTCCAACTTGTGCTTTAGCATCCTTTCCATGAGCTTCACTGAGAGAGGATAAGATACATCTGCAAACATGTACAACACCTCTCCAGAAACAGTTTCCAAGACATGAACATTGGAAAGAGTATATAGCCTCCAACTTCTAATCTGCCAAAGAGATTGATGATTCCAAACGAAAGAACCCTTACCACCTTCTTGAGAATCTATCAACACCTAAAGATTACCCCATAACATCAATCGAGCACCAACAACAAGATGGTTTTCATAGAATGTGACCACCATGCCATAAAATTTTAATAGATCCTGTCTATCCACCATATGAAGGATCTCCCTTAGAGTGTAAATGTTATGGTAGACTAATCCGACCTGTAAAAGCATTAATTTCTCAGAGGAGTAGAGAACACCTCCTAACCAGCAAAAGCAACCAAGAATAGGAGCCTCATCTGTAGAGTCCTCAATCAGAAACAAACTTTGATGAAAACTTTATCATCAGCATCCTAAATTCCAATTCTTTAAGTATAGATTTGGGCTGAGTTAAACGATTCCTGCTAAGAGACTTCCTCCTTGTGCCAGAAGATTTGGGTGAAGAACCAACTGGTGGTTGGGGAACATCAGGCACAGATGGAATGGGGGTGTGAAATCCAAGATCTGGACTCAACTAGGGTAATATAACAATGATTGATAAGCACAGCGGAATATAAAGAACATAATCATGTTACTAATAACTCAGGACCTGTCCTCTCAAGTCCGGCTAAAGTCTTGAACCTGAGAGATTTGTTTAGAGCCTTTTGAATCTTTTCAAACTCCTTCGTCAATTGTGCATCAGTGAAACTTTCCACCTTAGCTTTAGTCTATCCAGTAGAGTAGAGATCACTACTTTGGTTCTTGACAAATTATCTCATGTAGGTTCTTTGTTGTACCGGAGTCATTGGCCTTTCCATCCTTTCCTTTGCCAATTTCTCATCAAGAGCTTGTTTCTTCCTCTTGATTAAAGCAGCCATCCTGACTGGGAAGTTGTCTTCAGTCACATCATCACCCAACAGTGTTTTGGAAAAAGATGCATTAGCTTCAACCTGAGCCATGATGTTGATCCATCACCCTCATTATAATACATGCCAGGAGCATAGACTTCGTTGTTTGTCTCCAATTGTTTAGCTATGTTCTTTGTCTGTCCACTTGAGCTTGTTCTTCATCATGTAACCTCTTTGCAGCCTCCTCACCAAGTCTATCATCTTCTATCTGCTTTAATGTCCTTTCTTTGACAGTAATGTCTTCTTCCACCATTGAAGTTTTTCCTTTGTTTGAAACACCAGCAGGAGCAACACCAGTAGGAACATCAGTAGAAATATGGGAACTAGAAGCACCACCAGGAGGAATATCAGTAGGAATATGGGAACTAGAAGCACCACCAGGAGGAATATTGGAATCAACAATCACAGCTGCATTAGCCAATGCAAGTAGAGCATCCAAATCCACATCTTGCTCTCCTCCTTCTTCTTGGTCAGAATCACTCACAACCACCTTCCTTTTCTTGGTCTTGAGTTTCACCCATTGCTTGACTTTTCTTGACCAACTTCACACCACATCCTTAAACAGCTCTTGGTGTCCTTGATCGTCAGTTTTCCACGAATTTACCTCTGTCACAATGAGTAAAACTACAGAGGACACAACAGTTAGTGTTAAAAAGTACCACTGCACCTCCAGAAGTATTTACCTAGTAGGGGGAGCTTGAGTGGACCTTGGTGGAGATGGTGGAGATGCAGGTGGTTTGTTGCTTGGGGGTTAGACAATGAGACTTGAGGTTGGTCAGTTCAAGGTTCTGGGTGGTGGGACAGCTTGTGTAGCTACCCCTGCACCTTCACTTTCTTGATCTTGGGGAAGCATAGCAGCTAAAAGTTGCATAGGTTGCCCCTCAAAGTTGAGCTTCATATTAACAAAAAGTTTACTCAATAGCTTGAACACACAATATTGTCTTGTAAAACTAGTTTCTATACCCAAAATGGTTTGAAGAAATCTAGGATACATTAAGAACTTATAGCATTTCCTATGTTACTAACATCCGCTTAAAAATGTAGCTAGACCAGTTAAATTTCTCCCATCAGATAGACAAATAAGACAACAGCAATGAGGCTAGCAATTGATCCCCAACTACCACACTTGGTACATAGATAGTGAAGAATGGTATGGACCAAAAACCTCCATTGAGGTGAAAACTTGTTCTTGTAAAAGGTTAACTTGCCTTCAGTGACATACCTAAGGTTATCCATTCCATAATAGATTTCCGCAATGGGTAAATCATCAATACCACCATCATCAGCTAATTGAAGTTGACTTCTTACTGAGTCCTCAGTAATGGTGTAGGGAGTCTCATCAATGTAGCTCGGATAGCGGTGGGACCCCTAACTCAGGAGACCATATATGATCCGTAACCAAAATTGTTTGACTAATAAGTCAAAGATGATAGGTGTTCATTTTTGAGAGCATACCTTATTGAGGAGCCCTCAAGAGTCAAGAATCTATGATAATCATCACTTCCTG
Organism: Tanacetum coccineum; assembly: GCA_026074375.1. Classification (NCBI taxonomy): domain Eukaryota; kingdom Viridiplantae; phylum Streptophyta; class Magnoliopsida; order Asterales; family Asteraceae; genus Tanacetum; species Tanacetum coccineum. The sequence continues at coordinate 14,798 of BQNB010098621.1, forward strand.
TGGGTTTTGCAAATAACCCACTTTGTTGTGTTCGTCCCTGTATCTTGACACTCAGTGCGGCAATGATGATTATGGAAAAGGGTTGAGATTTTTTGTGCTGGGAGATGATCGCTATTGAGAGTTGATACTGGTAGAGAGTGGTAATTTAATTTATATATAGTAATGATCGCAATTTCTATTGGACCGTTTGGAAATTAGGGTTTTATGGAAAAAGTAACTGTTAAAATGTGAGAAAACAGTAATTATCCATTTAAGTAGGAAACCCTTTGACAAATAAAATGCCAAAAATATCGTAATGGTAACTTTTAATGAAGATAAAACTCAATTTAATCTACCAGCACGAACGGACATAACCAGCACAAAGAAAAGTCAACCAGAAGGAAAATTAACATTACCAGTAGTAATTTGGCACCTAGTAGGGAAAAATGTGAAACTACCAGTAGGGAACTCTGGTAACACCAGAGAGAACACTTGACTACCAGTATGACCTCATTTTCATCAAAATAAGGCCACCTGTCCATGTATAACACTAGAAAATCACTAATCCACCTCATGAACATTATTCTACAAAAGGTGAGGCCAATACACACAAAACATATACAATAAAATGGAAAGGAAAATTAACTATCAGAATGAACTAATTACAGACAAGCAAGAGGAACTAAAACTACCAGTAGAAAAAGTTAAAACTACCAGGAGAAAAATACAACTACTAGGAGAAACATAGTGTAGCAAGAAAAACTAAGTGGTAAAAAAAATATTTTAAAAACCAACTTGTTAGAAAATTTATAACAACAGTCTCCCGGACTCAAATCCTCCCCTCAATCATAGTATCTATGGATTGAGCATCCCAATGTTAACCACAAGATGAGTAAACCTAGGCCCATCAAATGCCTTGGTGTATTTACCACTAATGGTGTAAACCACAAGCCAAATGTTAACCACAAGCCAAATTACCCCTGGGACCGAGATTATTCAAGTTAATGGTGTAAAGATTATGTTTCCTTGGAACCCTAAGTACCACCATACTTTCATCTGGAAGCATGAAGTCCTTGGATAGCACAAGACAATCAGTGTCTGTGAAGAGAACTCTATTCTTCTTGTCACAAATCTGAGAGATGGCTGCGCGCGAGTATGAATTGTTGCCGTCCTTCCCATAGTAGACATTTTCAAAATCTAGTGTGGGAGTTTTTGAATTTGTCCCTTTATCCAGAATCCTACTTGCACCCCCTCCTAAAGTTTACTTTCCTCCTTGAAATTCTTGAAAGTCATCCAGTCTTTCCATGTTACCTGTCATACTTCTAGAACAACCACTATCAAAGATCCCTTCATCTTCAGCATCTGAATAAGGATTTTCCTACAATATACAACATGGGAAAAGTTAATTTTTTTGTCTAAGGGGGAACCTCAATCTTATACTTGGTTCTGCCCTTGTGGATCTAAAAAGTTGTCCATGAAAGATTATTTAGATTCACTATTGTTCTGGGTACCCCAGTATAAACCTTTTACCTATGTGTTTTCTAAGATAACCTGCCGAGGGCTTAACAGGCAGTAGCCCATCTCACCCCAACAATAATTTCATATATTATAAATACGATTTTGAGGTACATAAGTGTAATAAGTCTTAAAATAAGAAACTTGTAGGTCTATTTAATGGGGCATAGGTCTAAGCAGTAACTTTCCACAACCAGAGTTACTGAGATGGATATATCCTCTATCATATGAGACTGGAAAAGGCCTATTTTGCCACCAGTAGGAACTGGTGCAGGAACCTATGGCTTACTAGGTAGGAACCTTGTTTTGGACTAGCAGAGGAATGTTTTACTTTGCCAGTCCTAAAAGTACAGCTTTGTTGGGGACAAACTGATTTGATGATTTAAACATTATTCCCTCTATGTACAGGTCCCACCATTACCAACAGTCTTATTAGGCCATATATTTCCATAAAAAATCACAATCCTTAATAAGATGAGTACTACTACCACATACAAAACATAACTTAGAAACAGATGAAGCATTTTTCCTAAAATGACCTGCCTTTTTATTAAAATAACCATTCTTATTACAAGAGGTCCTAGAAGTGTTTTCATTCTTATCAAAACTATTACAAGAGAAACTAGGTAAATCCTGAACAATAATGGGTTCTTGGATAGGTGTCCCAACATTGGACTCAATCTCAGCTTCACTCTCAGATGTGGATACACTAGAAGTTGATGCACAGGAGGTAGAATCATTTGACTTGGGCTCTGAAGATTTGACACTAGAATCACTAGAGGCAAAGTCATTTGTGTTGACCTCTGAAGACTTGTCACTGTTATCACAAGAGACAAAGTCATTAGACACATAATTAGAGTCAGCATAGGTTGAGAGCTTTGTACCATAAGACAATTTGTGATTCATCCAATCAATGTGATCTGATAGAGGAGTGTAGTCCACTAGAAAGAGGTGGAGGCACAGCATTCTACTATCAGCAATTAGGCAAACCATTTGAAAAGAGGTCTCCCTTCCACTTCTTCAGAGTTTAGTGGTAATACACTAAGATGCGATGTCATCCCATCCTAATTCATTTTCTTAATATGTTATTAAATCGCAAACCCACTTTTGTTCTAACAGACATGGAACAATCATTAAATCTAAACAAGTTTTGAGAGTTCACCACTTTTTTATTTGGATACTAAGTGATTATCAAGTTTTTTGGTCTGTAATTCTTTCTTAGCAGTCCTCAGGCAATAGCATTTATTCTTTCAGAATTTTTAGCCAGATTTAGTTGTATTTTTCTAGTTCAATAGACAACACCCTAATCTTGACATCAGTGTCAACTGAATTTTTTGAAGCACTCTCTTTTGTTTTTCCAAGTTTAATGAGTTTCTTATAAAGCTTGAACTTGTTGTAAAATATTCCACTATTTGTTCATTAAGTTCATTATGCTGCTTTTGATGTTCATTATACTATTGTCACAACCAAAGAGGGTCAGTTATGTACTCAAAGTGACACCAATGAGAAAAAGCAAATTCTCCAGCATCACCTGCAGTACTGGCTTCCTTTGTCCTCAGCATACCAAGTGATTAAGTTGTATATCTTGGCAGCACCTTCTTCAATTGCATCCTCAGAATCACAACCAGAAATCATACCAAACACTTTAGGAGCAATAACTCCATCACTCTGACCATCATGCTATGTCTAATCAACCAATGTATGAACAGTGATCAAGGCTTTGGAATCTTCTTCCTTCTTTCCAATCTCCTGAATTGTAACACCCCATTTTTACAATATAGCACGAATGCAAGTCTGGGTACTACTTCATGAAACAACAATCAAATCATAGAAATGACCTACAAGAACGTTTGTTCAAAAGAATACGTTACATTCATTTTCAAACAGAGTTTTTACAGAATGCATGTCCCAAACTTCTATTTAACATACAATATGAATGATAACAAGTTTTAGCCATCTTCATGTCCATGCCACTCCGTGCCGTATATTGCTCAATAACCTGAGATAAACATGCTAAAAAGTCAACACAAAGGTTGAGTGAAATTCATAGGTTTGATAAACAGTTTGAATACAAGTAATAGTATAATAATTGTATAAACACAATTATTATGAAAATGATATTGTTATGATCTTGGGTCATGTTATTATATACCCGTTATTAGTAATAATCGCAATGAATCATAGTAACAATGTATTATCCCGTTATTGCCTTGTTTGGTCTGATTGGTCTTGTTCTCATGTCATCAACACATTATCATCCAAAGTCAATTTAACGACTCGAAGAGCTCATATATCAACATATTAACATCCAAAGTCAATTTAACGACTCGAAGAGCTCATATATCAACATATTAACATCCAAAGTCAATTTAACGACTCGAAGAGCTCATATATCAACATATTAACATCCAAAGTCAATTTAACGACTCGAAGTCAAATTTAACGACTTGAAGGATTTATTAATATCCAAAGTCAATTTAACGACTCGAAGTCAAATTTAACGACTTGTAGGATTTATGAAACTAACACATTAATATCCAAAGTCAATTTAACAACTTGAAGTCAAATTTAACGACTTGTAGGATTTATTACACTAACATTAATATCCAAAGTCAATTTAACGACTTGAAGTCAAATTTAACGACTTGTAGGATTTATAACTTAGACATTGATTGTAATGATACATCAGATTAGCATATAGTCTGGTAAAACATTTGTATTCGTTATTTATAGCATGTATCCCCCTTGCGGGTTTATGAAAGCATTAAAGAGATTAAAAGTGAGGCTATGAACTACTAAGTCATTGAAAAACAATCACATGTAATAAAGATAAAGAGTATGAAACGAGTTTTGAACAAGCATTTCCCCTCGCGGGTTTATAAAACATGTAAATAAGTAAAGGCGAGGTTATGAACTTTACCTGATAGGTAGATGTAATAAATATTCCAAAATGAAAGCTGACGATCTTATCACAATCTTAACCAGGGAAGGTTGATATAGCAAAATGATAATAAACAGCCACGTCATGCAACCTGAGTAAATATGTTGAGTGTTAGGAAGATTGTACTCTAGAACTTTAGTTTTAAGAGTTATGAGTTTGATTGAAGAGTTTGGAATTATTTTAAGTCCCAAAACTTGTTCGGCCATCATAATTCAAAGTCATTCATAAACGTTTGTGAGCTAGGGACACTTAAATCGTAATCCCACAACGTCAGTCAGAACGTAATACCAAGATGAAACCTCTTAATATGAAGCTCCCTAGTATTGTGATACGACATCATCGGTTTTAAGCATTTTATTCAATATCTGGAAAAGTTAAGCATGAGAAGCGTTAATTAAAGTAATGTCGGGTAATGTTTTGAATATGATTTTATACTCTTTCAAAATGTTACATTTTAGACCCTGGGGTTTGAAAAGTTGCAGAATAGTCCTTGGAGTTTGCATTTTTACGACTTTGGTCCTTCAACTTTTAAAGATATACCAAGTAAACCTTGTACTTTGAAAAAAGTGACAGTAAAGAGACCCTAAAGATAATAACTTGATAAAAAAGACAAATTCAGCATTCTAGTTATAATTTCAGAAAGTTACGATATAACCCCTTGCAAGGATAAAATTACAAAACATGTCCAAATGACATGCAAGCTTATTTTAACATTTTTTCAATAGACATTATAAGTTATATTTAACTAAAATATGAAGATTTAACACAAACGCAAGTTTAAAATTAACGATTCGTTAAGCTGGGAAGTAAAACGGGTCAAATTAGGGTTTCAAAACGTAAACGCGCGGGTTTTAAGATTAAATTCTTTCATGACTTATCAAAGCACTTATTTTAACATTATATAAGCTTATTAGGATATATTATAACAATAGTATTTTACAGAGTTTAGCTTATATTTAAGTAAAAACATTGAAATTAGGGTTCGGGTGTACGGTTTTAGATCAAAAAGGCATAACACTTAGGTTTTTGAGTTCAATGCTTTATATTATGATTTTAGAAATATCATATGAACATTATAACGTTATAAAATCAGATCATAAGCTTAGAGAACCTGGTCTTGAGCTTATGGCTTAGAAACGGGTCGAAATCAGGACTTTTGGCTTCGTACGCCTAGAATAACGACTCCCGGGCTTCGTTTCTTGGTTTCTTTTGCTTCCTTTATGTACTTGAGCCTTCTTAAGATCACTTAGGATCTTTTAGAGCAAAGGATTGCTTCTATGTAAGGGTTATAGAGGAGGAAGTGGGGGATGAGTTCAAATGAAGAGTTTATGGTCCTATTTATAGTCAAATGACCCTTAAAGGCCAAGGTATGCTTATGATCTGATATGGGACGTGTGTAAGGGCTAGAGGGTGATGAGGAGAAGCTATATGATGTGTTGTTTGAGCTAGAAAGTAGCCATGATGAGTTGGTTACCCCATATGATGCCACGGCTAGAAATGGAAGAAATAAGAGACCATGTGCAAGTTTTATAGTATAAATGATGAAGATATTTGTGTGAGGTGCTTGTAAGCAGCTTAGGGATGAAGTAGCATGGTCATCAAGGTGCTTGATTGCAAGAAAAACTTTCAAAATGGGTCAAAATGCAAAGGTTATGAGTTTCGGGTACATTAGGGCTCAATTAGGGTTTTCAAGCTTGTAATTCGTGTACATTTGATCAATAATGATGGATTAATGTTTGTAAGGATTGTATTAAGGATTAATAACAAGAATTGATAGGTGGTTCGGGTTTAAAATGGGCAAAAACGAGTAAACGGGTCTAAAGTTCCAATTAGGGCATAATTAGGGTTTCTTGGATTCAATTTGCATATAGTTGAAGTAAAATGATGAAATGATGATTGTATATGATTGAGAATGTTGTAAATTAAGTTATTAAAACTTATTTGAGTATTGGTTTAGGTTTACAATGGATAAAAACGAAGAAACGGGTCATAGTTTAGTATTTTACTCGGGTTTTAGGGTTTAGGGTTTTGAATTAGGGTTTTGAATGTAGAAATAGATATGAAAGCTTATGAATGGAATAATTAGGGTTTACATATTGTATATTGAGTGTATTATCTTGTACAAAAGTGATGGTGAAGAAATTAGAATGAAAACGGAGGTAAAACAGTTATTTTAGATGTCATGCTTAATGACTTGTACATTGTGCTTTGAAAACTTATACTTGACTTGGAGGGAGTTTATATTTCAAATGAGATGTAATAATTAAAGCTTATAAGTATACTTGAGCATTACTTTAGATGTTAAAATCGTCAATGGAGTATTAGGGTTTTAGAGGTATACGATAACGGTTTAAAGCCCCGTTTTGATATAACATTGCAAGTTGGTACATTAATAGAAAAATGTACTTGTAATAAGCAAATTAAGAAATTGACTTAGACATCTTGTGATGTTTGCTTGACATATATGAAGTATAGGAGGCGCAATAGATAGGTTTGCGAGAGGCTTGTCTACTTTAGTTATGCAAGTTACCTTGCATAATGAGATATTGACAATGCAAGTAATGTAATAAAGCGAAAAATTTCCCCGTATAATTGTGATCATAGTAAAATAGGTTTTGCATTTGATGAAAATTCTTGGGTTGTTATAGTCTCCACCCCTTACAGAAATCTCATTCCCAAGAATAGTTGAAAGAGATTTAATTGAAAGTTATAGTGAATAGATGTAGGTACTGGGCATGAATTTGATTTTTATGTTAGGTTAATCAAGGTCACAAGTCCACGTGTGTGATGCATTTATAATTATGTTGTACACCATAATTATAATTACCTCCTTTCACACGTCTACTTATTTTCAAGACTACACCTCTTGATGACAGCCAATAGAATTTCTTCAGATCCTGATAGAACCTGGGTGGATGAAATACTTTGATTTACGAAACCTGTGGGTTATGGGCCTACCATGCTTCTGCTGTGCTACTGTGATCGTAAAGAATCGTTATTCATTAACCTTTAAAAGTCAACATCGAATAAGAATGCTATCACAAGTCTTTGTCAAAATTTTCATACCTAGTGGTATTGAAATCATTTGACATTGTATAGATTCTTGTGTGTTTCCTTGTTATTATGTTGCAGAATATAACAGAAAATTTTAGAATACGGAGATCATGGAATGAGTAATGTCAAGGAATGATTATGAATTTGTAAGAGAGTTGCTAATCACGTGAGATACAGATTTGGAAATGAATAGATATTGAAGGTAATAATGAAAATGATTAAGGGATTGTTTGTACAAACGGATTGAAAGAAACTTGTTTGTACGTATGTTATATACTTAAGCCTACTTATTTATAATTTGTCACTTACAAAAAGAAGCGTTCAACTCCTTGTAACTGAGAATTTATAAATTCATAGTTCAGAGATTTATAATTTCCTTATTCAAATGAAGAAGTGACCTAATTCATTTCAATAAGATGATCATAAATCGTCTTACCTAAGCATAAAAACACGATATGGTAATGTGTAGAAAATGATATGATCATGAATGGTTAGATAATATTGAGATGTTGATTGTACTGCCGCCCATATAATCGAGGATGATAATTTATGTTGCAAAGGTATGAGGAAAGTATTCAGAGTTGAACATAATAGAATTAATGGAATTGACAAATGATGTCGAGTTTTGATATCATCAGATAACAAGATGTAATGGAATCATCACTTTATTATTTCATGGATAACTTTACATACGAACTTTACATATGAAAAAGAGTTGATACTTATGCTAAGTATCTTGTAGTAGGATAAAAGTAATAGACGATGAGGATTGATGATTAGGGTTTTCAGATTGAAGAAGATTCTGATGAGAGTTGAATATCCTCGAGAGTTGTTTTTAGGGTAGAAATCCTAAAGTGAACAAAAGCAAGCTCATCTCTAAGTATGTTTTCCTGTGGCCCTGTTGTTTGCTTTTGAGCACTGGTTCGCATAATGTCCTTTCTTTCCACAAGCATTACAAGTTACGGATACCGTTTGTAGATTAGTTCTAGTAGTTGATCTTTTGTTTCTGCAGTTCTTGGTCAGATGTCCTATCTTGTTGCAAGTCCGACACTTGACAGTACAAGGACCTATGTGATGTAGGGTGCATCTTTCACACAAAGGACGATTTCCAGTATACCCATTGGTAGCAGTATAAGTCCTGAAGGTTTCTTGCTTCCTGTTCTGCTGCTGGTGGTGATCATTGTTACGGTTGTTATTGTTATAGTTATTCTAATAGTTGTTGTTGATGATGTTTCCTTTATCCTCAAGCTTTTGTTTACGGTCATTAGCTTCTTGCACAGAATCATGCTTTATTATCTGATCCATTAGCCTCTGGGCTATGTTGATGGCTTCCTCCAAAGTTTGAGGCTTCGAGGCAGTAACGTTTCCTTCAATACTTCTAGGTAATCAATTGATGAAAACTTCCATAAGTTTCTTGGCATTTGGTACCATGTTTGGGCATAAGATGGCTGATTCTTGGAATCTCCTAATGTAAGTCTTAAGATCATTTCCTTTCACAACCAAGTTGTAAAATTCGTCTTCTATTTTCTTGACTTCAGTTCGAGGGCAATACTTATCGGTTAAGAGTCTTTTCAATTCGGTCCAAGTGATTTGATTGGCTTGATTTATTCTAATAGGTTGAGCGTATGAATTCCACCAAGACAAGGCATCATCAGTTAAAGTACCGGTAGCATATGTCACTTTGTTTTCTTCGGCACAGTGGCTACGAGAAAATATCGATTCAGTCCGCTTAAACCAGCGAATGAGGCTAACTGCTCCTTCCGTTCCATTGAAGTAGAAAGGTTGACAGCTAACGAACTCTTTATAGTTTCCCGTTTTTGCTACAGGAGTTCCAGTAGGTCCGGTGTTCATATTGGGATTACTAGTACTTGCCATTGATGCAGCTTGTGTTTTCAGAGCTGAGGAAATGCCATCATTAATTAGTTGCCGGATGGCAGCTAAAGTTATGGCTGGTGTTTCAGATGTTGACGTCCTTTTGGGAGGCATTCTATCCACAAGATAACGCGTAGTAAGAATGACATCATAAGTTTTGGAAGGTAATACTTAAAAGAAAATGTGATGCTTAAAATGTTTAAAGAGAAATACTTATTTTTGAATTTTAAGCACTTAAGGGTTATGGTATGACTCATGAAGACGGAGATAATGATGCAATTGGTGGAAATGATAATAAGTTGGAAACAATAAGATACGAAACGGGATTGCCTTTATAAATAACTTGCCTTCTTACTGTACATAGTTAAGATTTGACAAGCATTTTTATTTATACTACACATCCCATGGCTTGGATAAAGTTATAACTATTCTAAGAGTTTGTTGATTCTGAGCCAGTAGATGACATCCTAAAGATCTTCCTGATCCGTTTGGTGTCGAGCTTGGACTTTCTCAATGATTCGTTCAAGATCGGAAATTCTGTAGTAAGCAAAGGCAATCTTATCCTTTTGCCCTAACTGCTTCTTTTGAAGTTTGATAATCTGAGTACGGATTTTCTTGAGTTCGGTCTTTAGTTCGTCACTATTCCTTCATATGATCATTCTATCAATACGTCCTTCCTCCATTTTCTCAATGTGGTAAAGATAGAGTTCATCTAAGTAATTCAAAATAAGATGTTTCAGATGCATCTTAATTAGACATTTTCCTATTTTAAATATCTGAGGTGGGGTAGGAGTATAAACTGAGGAAGATGGTGATACCAAATCACAGGTTTATTCCGGGATGAATTAGATAACGTAGTTGAGGAAGAAGATGAGGAATGGATTCGCTTCTTAGGTGGTAATAGTTCTTCAGGAACAAATAAATATCGAGGATCAAATAGTAATGATGGTGGTAA
>BQNB010098622.1:0-25113 GCA_026074375.1 Tanacetum coccineum
ACTCTTATGCTATCAGTAGTAACTGGATCAATGCCAGTATTAACATCCAAACTGCCAGCATTAATCTCTTCAATACCAGAATTAACTTTAATGCCACCAGTATTAACTTTTTCAGAGGCAGACTTAACTTCTTCAAAGTCCAAACTAGTACTAGCAAATTCTTTTGAACTCTTCCTTCTCTTGTATCTCTTTCCTTTGTCAACTGACTTAATCTTTTTAACTTTTGTTAAGATTGCAGCAACTTCTAGAGTTGTAGGGCTTATGTCTTCAACTTGTTCCTCCCCTGAAGCATTGACAGTCTTTGAGGGAGTAACACGCTCTTGTACCAAAGAAATCAGAGGATTTAAATCATGAGTCTTCCTCCCCTGAGCCTCTGTTTCTTCCTCCTCATAATCAGATAAAAGAACCCTCTTGGTCTTTCTCTTCAAAGCAACCTCCAAAAGTCTTTACTCTTTCCACCAAAGTGAGGATAGCTTTCCCAAAGGTCTGTTTGGTTTCCTTGAGATGCTTCTCCAAGTCATTAATCCTTGTCATTAACTGGGAAATAGTAGCTTCTTGGCTAGGTGTAGGTGGTTGTTGGTCAGATGATGGTTGTTCAAAGGTATGCTCCATTGGTTCATGTGCAGGTGAAGGTGAAGGCGAGGGGGATGCAGTGGTAGTTTCAGCAATAGGTGTAGGTGGTGCAGGTTGAGAGAGAGGTGGAATAGTCGTGGCTTCAGATGGTATAGGTTGAGTTGTAGGTGGTGTTGGTGGTACCACACTAGATGATGGTTGAGGTTAAGTAACAAATGGAGCTTCTTGTACTGAACTTGGAGCAACAATAGACAACATAGCAGGCAACAAAGGTCTTGGTACCCCTCTAAAACCCTTTTTTATGTTTCCAAAAATCTTTTTGGTCAAGGTCAAAGCCAGATAAGGGTGTTTGTTTTCAGTTTGTATATCCAAAATCATTTGTAGAAAACGAGGATACATCAAAGACTTTGTTTTGCTTTTCCAGTTTGCCACCATGCCATCAAAAATTAGTTTTGAAAAATTATAAACTCTGCCAGTGGAAAGACAAATCAAGGCAGTAGCAATATTGCTACCAAATTGATCACATCCACATCAACAGCTTCCTCATCTTTTGTCAATGCCACTTTGGTCTCCATAGGGGTTATTGCAGTTTTCACACTTACAATATCAAATTTCTTGAGTATCTCAGCTACATACTTGTCCTGAGATATGAAGATTCCTTCTTTGTTCTGTTTGACTTGTAATCCTAGGAAAAATGTGAGTTCCCCCATAAAACTCATCTGAAATTTGCTTTTCATCAAGGCTTCAAACTCATCACACCAAGACTTTTTGGTAGATCCAAAAATGATATCATCAACATATACTTGAACCAGCATGATATCCTTCTTGTCCCTTTTAATAAATAAAGTCTTGTCAATATTACCCCTCTTGTATCCATGCTTATCTAGAAATGTTGATAGAGTAGCATACCAAGCTCTAGGAGCTTGATGCAGTCCATACAAAGCTTTGACCACCTTATAAACCTTCTTAGGGTGATCAGGATCAACAAAGCCAGGAGGTTGTGAGACATAAACCTCTTCATCTATAGTGTCATACAGAAAGGCACTTTTTACATCCATTTGGTATACTATGAACCTCATAAATAAGGCAAAGGCTAAAAATAACTTGATAGCTTCCATTCTTTCCACAGGAGCAAAAACCTCATCATAGTCAATACCCTCTTCCTGCGTGTACCCTTGGGCCACCAATCTTGCCTTATTTCTGACAACCACTCCTCTTTCATCTCTTTTATTTCTGTAGACCCATTTTGTACCAATTACCTTCATTCCGTGAGGTAGATCTACAAGAACCCATACTGTTAGCTTAAACTGTAAAACTCCTCATGCATGCTGAACCTAACTGTTATCTTGTAGAGGCTTTAGAAACTCTTTTTAGGTTCCTCCGGAGATAGAAAAACAAGCAAACAAACAATGTTGGTTGATCTTTGTGATGTGTCTTTGCTGCTTTTGATATAGTGAAAAGTGCATGAGCTCCTGATTTTTGCAGCCACTTTGCTTTTAGTTTGACCACAGCTGACTTAGGATCACCAAGTATTTGACTTTTCAGGTGATATTGTGAATCCTACGAGTAGGCGTGGGACTGACTTTTGTTTCAGTGGGTAAGCTGTGAAGTCAGTTATATACCCTATTCATATAAGATGCCTCATCAAATATTCCTGTCTTAGACTGTGAAAAAATTTTGAAGCTCTGGCAATAGGTGAATCATCAGGATCAAGCTTACGAGTATTAACTTGGTACACTACCAGGAGTTACTGAAAGGAAGTATTGGTAAGAGTTGTTTTCAGATGCTGTCCCTAAATGCTTTAGATCATTTCTTCCAACTCACTTCTAAAGTTAGAATCTTAGGATTATCTCTGAAGTGTCAGTAGTAGAAGCTCATTCTCTTGTTGAGGTTCTGTCAAAATCTCCTCTTTCAACTTTTTCTTTAGTATTCTTTACAGCTGAAGGCACAACAATAAGCTCTGCATCCTCATCTTTTTCCTCAGAAGCATTAGCATTTAGAGTTTGTAAAGTACATGCACTGTTAGTTACTTCTGAAGCACTTGCATGTGGGTTAGCTTGATTCTCCAAAGATACAGGAATATAGTTCCATAGGACTCAGATAAGCATAGTCAATATCAAACATCCATTATTATCCTTACTCGTTTGACATTAGGTTGATCTTCAAGTGAAATTGACATGCCGATTTACTTCTACTCTTTTTGTTTATAATTATAAACCCTATAGGCTTTGCTATTTAGTGCGTAACCCAACTAAGAAAACCCTCATCACACTAAGAGTATCTAAAATTGTAAATGACACCCAAAAGGTCTTAATGTAGCTATAATTGGTTTGTGGCCTTAACAAAAAGCTATCGAGAGTTTTGTTTAAGGTTTAGGCAATCTTACCTATTAAGATTAGACAAGCGGTACTAAACTGCGTTGCCCTTACGTAGTTGGTAAAAGTGAGTATGCTAGCAGTAGTTCTAGCTGGCCTCAATTAGAGTCCTTGTTCATTCTTTCAGCAACTCCTTCTGATTGTGGCTGTTCTGTCAATGCTATATCTCTTGTTTTATTCCCTTGTTTCCACTAGATTCAAGCATATCTCTATTCTTAAAATTCAGTGCCATTATTGATCTAATGTTTTAACCTATGATTAAAGTGTTTCAATCTGCATAATGAAGTTCCTAAGAAATGCACTTGTTTCATCCTTAGAGGCAAAAAAGAATACCCAACTAAATCTGGTCCCAATCATCAGTAATCACAGGCAATACTTGCATGATTAATGTTTTTTACGAAGTAGGTCAAAAAAGATCCATAGCAGGGGATGTAATGGCTTAGTGATTAATCTTTCATAATTTAGCCTTGCAGGAGGCCCTTGTGTTGTTACCTTTATGGCAGGCAACACATGTATGGTCATATTGGAAAACCTTAGAAGTAGACCTCTTACAAGTTTCCCTTCTCTAGTTTTGTTTAAGTTTTTAAAAATTTTATCTGACCTAAACTCCTGTGTCCACAATTTTAGATTCATACATGTGGCTTTTGCAATCAAGCAGGATAATCTTTTGTTAGAGAAGGGTGTCCTTTATATCAACTGTTACATATTGTGATGTTAGGGACCTTTAGAAGTATCTGATTTATCAGGCATATTAAGTCAGAAGACACAACAGACATCAGTTCAGTAAAAATAACCTTGTGCTGCTTATCACATATTTGTAATATTGAGAAAAGGTTAAAATGCCTTAGTTCTTTTACAAAAGACACACTATCAAAATCTAAATTACCAACTCTTATTTTTCTTTTACCAGTTATGTAGCCTTTGCTACCTCCAAAGGTAACAGATCCTCCATTGAATTCTTCAAAATCCTCCAGTTTGATTCTCTTGTTACCTGTCATGTGCCCTGAGCATCCACTATCAATAAACCTCTATCTACATGTTCTTCAGTGGATGATCTGCACATAAAAAAAAGAAAATTAGTTTTCTTAGGGACCCGACCTTTTACAGGCTTGCGGTCTGCCTTGTGGACCTTTTGTAATCAAAGTTCTAATAAAAGTTGGTTTCCACCATTCCATAGAGTTTGGTCTAGTGTTTCTCCATTATAACCCTGCTGGGTCTTACAGCCATTTCCTTAATTTCCATTTACAGCATGAGAATGAGACATTTGTGCTGTATTTTTTGCAAAGGGTCTTCTTATAGATGAATGTGATTTAGAAAAATGCCTTCTCTGATTAAATTGATTCACCTGTGGTCTTTTAGGACTAAAGCTGTTTGAGATCCTGGTAGGTACTGGCTATCTAGATCTAACATTATTAACATTAGAATTAACAATATTAACTCTAGGCCTAACAGAATTAATATTTGACCTACCAGTTTTAATATTAGTCCTAACAGAATTAATGTTTGGCCTACCAGTATTAAGTTGTACTGGTCTAAGAACAAATTGATTAGCATGATTAATCCTGTCAGTATTAGTCCATACTGGTTTTGCCAGCATGTTACCAGTGTTAAAACCCCTTTGTTTCTTAAACTCAGCCTCTCTTGCCATTTTCTTTTCATAATAGTCACAATCTTTGATCAAATAACTTAGACTACCACAAACAAAACATTGGTTGCCTAGGAGTTTTTATGTGTGAGACACAACTAGGTTCAACCACTTTTGATTTTGGAGCAGACACGCCTTTTTAATTTGTTGTTATAGGTGTAGACACATACACTTCTTGAGATACTCTTGAAATCTCAGATTCAGGATCAACAGAATGTTCAGTGGAAGTTCTAATAGATCCTACACTGTCATTAGATTGACAGGTAGAATATTCACTGGATCTATCATCTAATACATTGGGTTCAGGCTCTTGGGGTCCCTTTTTACCATAAACATACAAAGACTCATCAATTTCTTCTTGTGGTGTAGGAGTATAATCTCCACTTAAGGGATGTGGAACACCTTAATATTTTATTAGTTTTTATAATCTACTGTACAAAGGTTTTCCATCTGAGTCCTTTTTTTTACAATTAAAAAACAAAAAAATTCATTTCTTCCTCATACCTTGAACCTCATTATTGATTTTATTTTCATCCCTAAGCCAATTTTCTTATTTTGAAATCATGCAGAATTAATAATCTCCACGATTCTTGTAAAGAATCATTCCATAAATCTAATGTTTTCTGCAATTGTTCATTTTCTTTTACAAAAAAAAATTTCATTCCAATTCTCCTTATATTTTTTAAGCTTTTTCATTCTTTTCATGGATTTCATTTGCCTGAAATGTAAGCTTTTCATTTAGAGAAAGTTGTTGTTTTTGAAAAGTAACAAGTTGAGCTTCTAGTTTCTTAACAGCTTGACTATAGGCAAGTATTTATGCTTCTTGATCACCTAATTGATTCATTTGTTCACCACACGGGGTTTTAAGGGTATTGTATGAATCAATGAAAGTTTTAGAACACAAAGATACCTCACTACTGGAGCTGATAGCCATGAGTGCATGATTCGTCTCTTCATCTACAGTATGTTCTCCCCAATTGACAATACCATCATCCGTTGTTAGCAATCCCATCTGATTCTTCTCCTGCTTTCCAGCTTCTTGGTGTTGATAAAAAGAGTCTCTCTTCTTCTTTTCATCATGTGTCCCTTTTGCTATACATTCCCTAGAAAAGTGAATGTTGTGACAATTGAAAAATTCAAGCTTCTTTTTGTCAAAGCCAACAGGTGCTTTTCCATCACACGAACGCTTCCTTCCTATTTTCTTATGAGCTTCTTCATTGTATAGCAATCTGCTATCTGCCGTTTATGTCCATCTCTTCAATGTCCAAGTTATCAATCTGTTCTAGGTCTTCATGAAGCAAGTCCCAGTCCTCTGATTGTTTGGCAAAGAGGGAATAAATAACTTCATCAGCAAAACCAGCAAGAGCTTCTTTTTCTGGAGTATTGGTTGAAGAAGTAGAAGGAGTGCAAGTACTATAGGTACTAGTAAAACCAGACTTAACCTTATTAGTGCTGCTTTTGCTTTGTGAAACAAAAGCAACATTTTGAGCATTTGAAGATGTTTTTGAGGCACCTTGGATTTCCTGCTCAAAAACCTTAAGGTTATTGTACCAGGATTCATCAATAGATAAACGTGTCAACATCTGGTTTAGTTCTCATAGTGATTGCCAGATTGGACATGTTGGGGGCAAATATCTGGAAAACTTTGATTTGCATCATCGGTTGATTCTTCAGCACCATGAGCTTCCAACTAAGGAAGTAATGTTGGAATCTGTCATATCTTCTTTTCTAACCTTCTGAACTGGTTTGTAAATGTTTCAAACTGTTGTTGGAAAACAAGCCTTCTACATTTTCTTTGTATATGCATTACCACCAAACATACGTTCTGATGGCTCCAGATGTCTTTTGCATCATCATTCCATGAAATCTTCTCATATGTTCCTTGGGAATGGCCATCAGCAAGATATTCTTAGCATTCCTTTTCCTTTCAACAGCTTGAATTTCTACAGCAGTTAATGGTGGAAGTATTCAATTTTTCAGCAAACCGCCGTGAAGAAATTCTGGCAACTCTCCACGAAGAACAACGACGTTTTTCACACAAAATCACCTATAAGTCACCCTTTTGAACGATTTCGCTTGATTTCTTTTGCACAACACAGTACCACAAGGTAATAGCAACTAGAAACACCCAAACTTTATCATTTCCAACAACAAAATTCGGAGATCTTAAAAAACGAGCTAGAACACTTCAAAGGTACACTTTTTGATCTAAATCAAGCAAGAAATCGCACATACACACGATCTAATCATCCCATTAGCTCTGATACCAATTGTGGTATATCCTATATCATAACACGAGGTCGATTCTTGGATCTGGCTAGTTTCTAGAGAGAGAAACACTAGAGAGAATATATTCTAGAGAGAGAAAGTATTTTCTTTTGTAAATGAATTTATGACTAGCTTACCTCTTCCAAAGTTGGAAGAGGCTATATATAGTACTTACAATATACCGGGTATTCGTACCCGACTTAAAACCGAAAAACGTACTATTAACTATTAAACTACGAGCTATACTAAACAGTAAAATACACGGGGTGACCGAGTCTTTTTCTAATATCTAACATTAACTTTTTATTGGGAGGACTTTGGGGACCAGCTTTGCAGGTGTATTGGGAGGATACACCGTCATAGTTGTGATTGGTTTTGTAGATTTGGCCTTCTTTTTGAGAGCTTTGGCCTTCATTTTGAGAAGGTCATCAGACCAAAATATCTGCTCAGGGGTCAATTGTTTCTAAGGTGTGAAAGTCGCTAGATAATTTTCTTTTGAGTAATCATGTGGTGTAATCTTAACCTTCTTTTTCACACACTCTGGGTCTTTCATTTTTTCAATTATTTGTTTCCTAGTAGTCTCAGCTATCTCTAGGGTGTCCTCTGAGTCATGAACTAAGGCACGAGCATGGTTAGTCTTGACAATCTCATGACCATTATATAGAGCAAGATGAACTTGCTTTGCTTTAGACAGATAAAAGGGGTTCTTGTAGCCTATTGCTACCCTATTGATTTCATTATAAAAGGACTTAGGTTTGCACAACACATGAACTATTTGAAGAGACTGATCTTGTTTATATAGCTTATCTTTGACCTTTTCTTTTAAGTGTTTCATGTCCAGAAATTCTTCAAGGAGCTTATTTTCTTTCTGTTTAAAATCCTCTTTTAACGTTGATACTTCTTCTCTAATAAACTTGTTATGGTTAAGGGTAGAGTTAAGTTGCATTTTAACAGACTGAAGTTCCTTTTGTAAAGATTCTTTCTTAACATTACGGTCTTTGATAATCATTCTAATTTGTGTATCAATCAGCAGTTCTCGTTCAGTTAGTTCAAATTGAGCCCTTTTTTCATAAGCTTTAGCTAATTCCTTATATCTAGCAAGTTTAGCAGTTAGGGATGCATCAACAGTGTTGTTGGGCATGTTAGAAGTGACACATGGGGCATCCTGGTCATATATATCATTGGTAATAATCATTACTGCATCATTAGGAACAGAAGATACATCACTGTGTACAACTTGGTCTTCGTTGTCCTACACATACTGTTCATACGAGATAATATTACTGTTACTCGTATATTCAGTATCTGAGTCAAAAACGTCGTTTGGTTGTACAACATGGTGCATCTCATGTTCCTCATGAGACTCATTCATATTATCGAGACAATTAACATGATCTTGTACCTTAGAGATTGTGTCAGAATCATACGATGGACCAGTTTCATCATAAACTGGATCAGCAGAGGAGAAATTAGCCATGAACATTGTCTAAGTAGTAGGAGCTTCATCAACATCAGAGTCGAAGTTTTCACATTGATCAGCTTGAAAGATGTTGTCTTCGTTATGAGCCATATCCTGAACTGGTCCCTCGTCTACCTCATCATCAAAAGTGTTGGTTTGTCCACCTACAAGAAACAGCAGCTGCTACTCATCCAAATCTACTCCATTTTCTTGAGATTGCATCAGCAATATCTTTTCCTTGAAGTAGTCAGAGTTCTAAGGTCGCTTCGGCTGAGTGCAGTTTCTTGCTATATGACCAATCCCATTGCAGTTGTAACACTTGATTAGCTTTCCTTGCCCATCATTTGCATTACCAGCTTTGTACAGAGCCCCCCATTTTCTGCAACAACACCCCTAGCATTGTTTCCTTGAACCCTGTTCTGTCTCCCCTAAACATTCTGAACCACAACCCTGCCATTCCGTACTGTAGCTTGATTCCGTGTGTTGGAGGAGATTCTCAATTGATTATTGGTTTGAGGAAATTGTGTTTTTTATTGTTGGGCTAGAAGGGCAACTTGTTCTGTTAAATTGTCAAGCAATTCATCACCTAGAGAAAAACCTGTTAGGAATTTTGTATAACAGACTTAATTCTGTTAGTATTGTAGTTAATTCTGCTAGTGTAATAGTTAGTACTGGTAGAATGTTTATCATAGTTAGTACTGGCAGTATTAAATAGTTAATACTGTTTATGTAATTGTTAAGTCTGCTTACGCAGAAGTTAGTTAGAGTTAAAGATATGCATGAGATATCTTAGGAAAGGATATGCATTATCTTTATACGCGTTTTGTAAAGCCCATTAGGGTTTCCTTAGTCTATAAAAGGATCCCTAGGCATAGTTAGTAGATATAGTTCTACAGAAGATCATAGAGATCGAATAGCAAATCATAGCTTGTAATCTGTAACTTAGGCATATTTAAAGTTCAATATAAAAGTGTTTTGATTATATTCTTCTTTACATGGTTGATTAAATTCCGCGTAATCAATAGTGGTTCATCATTGTTACTTTAGATTTATCTAAGGCAACAAACCCTTTACAAGCTAAAGGTTAAGATCCATTAAGCAAAGGGATCCTACAAGTGGTATCAGAGCTTGTGAGGAAACTCTGAAAAAGAAGAACTTCTACTACAAATCAAAGAGATGGCTAATCAAGATACTCCTCCACCAACAATCACTGCTATGAAGATCCCTATCATCAAGAAGGGAGAATACGATATCTGGAGTATGAGGATGAGACAATACATTTGTCACATGAGGCTACACCTTCAGGAGAACAATCTAGTCCTCCTGTTTCTAAGACTGCAAAATAATTGGCTGCTAGAAAGAATCAAGAAAGGATTAAGAGCATCTCGCTCTTAGCAATACCTGATGAGTACCTCCTCAAGTTCCACAATGTTCCTGATGCTAAATCTTTGTGGGCTGCAATAAAATCTAGATTTAGAGGCAATCATGAATCCAAAAAGATGCAAAAGAATGTTCTGAAACATTAGTTTGAAAATTTTGTTACTGCATCTAATGAAACTTTGGATAAGGCTTATGATAGATTTCAGAAACTCATAAGTCAACTAGAAATTCATGGAGCCTATGTATCAAAGGAAGACATTAATCAGAAGTTTTTAAGAAATCTTCCTCCTTCATGAAGTCAAATAACACTGATCATGAGAAATAAACCAGATATTGATGAGGTTGATATTGATGACCTTTACAACAATCTTAGGGTGTATGAAGATGAATTGAAAAGGTCTTCAGGTTCCAAATCTGCTTATCAGAATTTGGCTTTTCTTTCCTCTGAGAATACTAACAGCACTAATGAAGTTAGTATTATCAGTGGAGATTTTAGGGTTAGTACTGCTGGTGGAATTAATCAAGTTCCAACTACTCCAAGTGCTCATGATATAGCTTACTCCTTTCTTGCACAACCAACAACCAGTCCTCAACTTGAGAATGAGGATTTTCAGCAGATGGATGGAGATGACTTAGAGGAATTGGATCTTCGATGGCAGGTGGCTATGTTAACTGTCAGAGTAAAGAAGTTCATTCAGAGGACAGGAAGAAATATGGACTTTAAAGAAAAACGACCTGTTTCTCTTGATAAGTCAAAGATTGAATGCTACAACTGTCATAGAAAAGGACATTTTGCTAGAGAATGTAGATCTGGAAGGAGTCAAGGAAGAAGACCTTATGGTGAAAATGGCAGGAGCAATGCACAAACAACTGAATCTTCATCTCAGGCACTGGTGGCTCAAGATGGTCTAGGAGGCTATGACTGGAGCAATGATTTTGAAGTTGAACCAGTCAACTATGCTTTGATGGCAATCTCTTCATCAAACTCATCAAGTTCTTCTGATAGTGAGGTACAAAAATGTTCTAAATGTCTTGAATCATTTAAATGTCTTCAAAAGAACTATGATACTGAGAGAGAAAAGCATAACAAAGCCAAACTAGAAATTAGGGGTTATGAGATAGCCTTAGAGTCACTAGAAGCTAGAATTCTTGGACATGAAAAGAATGAATTAGCTTGGGGTGAGAGATATGAGTTTCAAAATTATGATCTTAAGTGTAGAGAAATAAAAATTAACAACTTAAATCTGGAATTAGAAAAGGTTGTTAAGGAAAGAGATGAATTGAAACTCAAGATTGAAAAATAGGAAGGGTCATCAAAGAATCTCACTAAGATAATCAATAGTCAGATGAGTACTCATGATAAAAATGGATTAGGGTTTGGCACACAAATGGATGATTTGAGTAATAAATCTGAAACTGATAGTGAGAACAGTTTGACTATTTTTGAGGTAAGGTCTAGTGATGAAGAGAGCACACTAGAAAATAATAGGTTCATTAAAGCAAATGAGTATCATGCTGTTCCCCCTCCAATTACAGGGAACCCACTAACCCCAAGACCTGATATATCATTTGCAGGACTAGATGAGTATGCTTTTAGAAATAAAATCATAGAGTCTAAGACAACTGAAACTAACAAGACTGTAGGTACCACAAATGAAGCAACTATAGTAAAACCTAAGTCTGTCAATGAAACAGTTGTGTCTAAGTCAAAGATTAATAGGGATGAAGTCATCATTGAGGATTAGACCTCAGATGATGAGGATGATGAGTGTGCTGACAAAACTGTTAGTTCTGTTAAGCCTAATGTGACTCAAGCTGTTAGGAGTCAAGCTGATAAAAGTGATCAAACTACACAAAAACAAGGGATTGGTTTTAAGAAAGTACATAAAATAAAAGCTTGTTTTATTTGCAAAAGCACTGGCCATTTGATAAAAGACTATGATTTCTATGACCAAAAGAGTCCTGAACCTAGGATTAAGAATGTGGTCAATACTAGGAAGAGGGAAGTCAAACCAGTATGGGATAATGTCAAAAGGGTAAATCATCAAAACTTTTCAAAAAATTAGAAATACCCTCATGCAAAAAGGACCTTTAACCCATCAGCAGTACTAACCAGAGCAGGTTTAGTTAATACTGTTAGATCAAATGTTAGTACTGCTAGGTCTATTAGTATTGTTAGGCCTGTTAGGCCTGTTAGTACTGCTAGGCTATTGGCCTCAAAAATAGCACTATCTAATAGTGTTATTAGACCAAATCACCCAAGATTGGACATTGTAAGACCAAAAGCCTCAAACTCACCCATCAAGGGGTCTTACTTCACCCAACCAGTTTATAGACCCAAAGACTTAAAACCTGATGTGAAAACTTTTGGGGTTAAAAACATGACTATTGTTGGGACAAGGGCAGTAGTTAGTAAGGGTAAGGTGGAAAATGTCTTTAAGAAGGATAAATGGGTATGGAGGCCAAAGATGAACTACCAGGATCATGTGTACAAATATAATAGCTCTTACATGCTCAAGAAGTTTGAGTATGTAGACCCAAAAGGGATTTCCAAGTCAGTGTTGACTTGGATCCCTAAGAGAACTAATTTCTTACCTTTTGTGCAGGGATCAAAGCCCCAACCCCAATCCAGAGATCTTGTTACAGGATCATGCAATGTGGATAGTGGTTGCTTAGCCATATTGACTGGCAAACAAAAGCTTATTTTTCAGATATGAAGATTTAAATGAGGGCTTTGTGGCTTTTAGAAGTGATCCAAAGGAGATAAATAACGGGGCAAAGGTAAAAATAAAAACTGCTAATTTAGGACTTTGATTGATGTTTTCTTTGTAGATGACTTAAGTTTAATCTTTTCTCTGTCTCACTAATGTGGTGCAAGAAAAAATAGTGTCCTTTATAACTAGAGCGATTAGCATGCGAGTCTGAATGCTTTATATCCTGTCTCCTTGCTTTAAAGCTTCTTGATGAAAGTCAAGTTGTTCATAGTGCTCCTAGAAAAGATGTGTGTACACTTGGATTTAAGAACATGTTCCTTCTGGAGGTTATAACTTGTTTATATGGCAATGCAAACAGATCTGAGTCTAAATAGTGGCACAGGGAGATTAGGTCATGTAAATTTCAAAATATAAATAAAACTTGTTAAGGTATCTAGTATAGAGGTTTACTTCAAAAGTTTTTGTAATGACCAACACTTGTTGTTGCTTGCGAAGACGGGTACTCAACATAAGGCTCATGTAGGCTAAGTTAGATAGAAATCATCAGAAAGCCTTAGAATTATTCTATGGACTTTATTTAGGCTATCTCGATAGAAAAGCTAATCAACAAGAAAATGTAGGCTTGGTTAGTGACTGATGATTTCAGCTGATTTAGTTGGGTATTTTCTTAGCATTCAAAGATGAACATTGAAAATCTTTGTAATCTTATCATAGGCCTAGAAAATTAGTTTGAATCATAATGTTAAAATCAGTTATATGTGATAATGGGACAGAGTTTAAGAACTAATGTTATGAATGAATTATATGCTAAGAAAGGAATCAAGAGGGAGTTTAGTATAGCTAGAACTCCACAGCAGAATGGTGTTGCAGAAAGGAAGAACCAGACCCTAATTGAGGCAGCTAGAACCATGTTAGCAGACTCACTTTTTTTTTTATTTTTTAAAACCTATCCCTTTTGGGTAGAGGCATAATACTGCTTGCTATGTACATGAATAGAGTTATTAGTGACCAACCTCAAAATAAGACGACTTATGAAACTATTAATAGGGTAAATCACCCTAGTATAGTTTTTATGAGACCTTTTGGGTTGCCCTTTGTCTATTTTAAACACCTGTAGATTCCTTAGGCAAGTCAAGACAAGTAGGTAGCTAACATTCTCAAGATGTTTGATTTTTGTGCTCCATTAAAACAGCCTCACTACTCCTATTGAGTCAAACAAAAAACCCTTGGTTAAAGATGAAGATGGTGTAGAGGTAGATGTGCATGAATACCGATCAATGATTGGTTCCCTGATGTATTTGACTGCATCAAGGTCAGACATCATGTTTGTTGTCTGTGCCTGTGCAAGGTTTCAAGTCACTCCAAAAGCTGCCCATTTACATGCTGTCTAAGAGGATCTTAGATATTCAAACATTAAACCCAAAACTAGGGTTATGGTATCTTAGGGATTCCCCTTTTGGATTAGAAGCTTTCCCAGATAGTGATTATGCAGGTGCAAGCCTTGACAGGAAATCAACAACTGGTGGATGTCAATTTATTGGTAGAAGACTTATATCTTGGCAATGCAAGAAGTCAATACATTTGTGGCAATTTTACTACTAAGGTTAGAATATGTTGTAGCTGCTCATCGCTGTAGGGGCAAGTACTATGGATACAAAAACCAAATGATGGTTTAGTCTTTAATTTCATGAACACCAAAATCATATGAAATGAGAGCACCATCTGTGTTGTCAAGAATCCACGCGATAATCAAGGAACTAAGCACATGAATTCGACATTCACATTCTAAGGGATGTTATGAGAAGCGATTAATAGTTGTTCTCAAGATTCACACTGACCAAATGTTGAGACCTTCTCACCAAGGATGTGTTGTTAACCAGGTTTAACTATTTTGGTGGTCAGCTTTGGAATGGTTAAATCTTTTGTTTCATTTGGGGAAGGGGGGGTGAGGTTAAATTGTAAAGTGTGTACTATCTAATTGATATTAATACTGTAGATACAGTCTAGGGTATTAATGCTGATAGAATAGGTTATAGTAGTTCAAGGTCATGTATATTTCTTCTCTTTATTGCACTAACTTTTCAGGATAAGCATGGTTTTGAGGATGGATAGAAGCAGTCCTAGAAAATATAACCCATCTATGGTCTGTAAGTACTAAGTATTAGAGTTAATTCTGGTAGTCTATAAGTTAATTCTGGTAGCTTACTTGTTACTTCTATGGACTTAAGGTTAATTCTGGTAGTCTATAAGTTAATTCTGGTAGCTTACTTATTACTTCTATGGACTTAAGGTTAATTCTGGTAGTCTATACGTTAATACTGGTAGTCTATATGTTAATTTGGTAAGTCTATATTAGTACTTGTAGATGACCGTTGGTGCTGGTGAGGGACAATTGACTTTTCTTCTTTTAAATATTACTGTTAGAGATTTTTACGGTGCGTACTTTTAACATAGGTTTTCTATTTAGATAATTACGGCACTTTCTTCAATAAAATATCTTTTTTTACTCTAAAGAAACTTCTTTTACACACGGTCCAATAAGAAACCTTGTTATTCATTGATAAAAACTCAATTTTCCTTCACTCTACCTGCATTTAGTCATTCCACTCGTATCAATCCCAGGATTCAAATTTTCCATTCTAACATTTTATAATCATCAAACGAGTCCTATGGCATCTAAGTACTCCGACAAGGCATTTATATGGGTCGCTTTCCTGAAGAAAACAAAATAAGAGTGTTGGTTTCAATGAGGTAGTGTTTTTCTAAAAGTACATCTCTCAGGTATGCATTAATCATAATCCTACTATCTCAGGACTCCCTAGTCAAACAGGTTCTGGGAAAACTTGTCATGTCAGAACACTTGCATAATGGGACTCACAATTAGTAGCATCTATAGACTCTAAAGGAGTATATATTACTGAGGCATCTGTTACGAAGTAAACTTTGATTGGCAGATAGATGCAAATAGGAATTACATAATTGTCTGATGCTGAAATAATGCTGGATAGCACATTGGGGTATGTTATGAGGGTAAATTAACTTGTTAGAAAAGAATTTTACCACACCAATAGGAAATTTTTAATCCATCATTATTTTCACAATGCTTTAGCCCTTAAGTCTTTTTGGTGGAGGGATCAATTTGGTAGTACATATTGCTACGGCTTTAATCTGTCTATCTAGCAATAGGGTTTTAATTTTTCTAAAAATGATTTTTGTGGGATGGTTATAACTTAGAGAGTAATTCAAATTTTTTTTATGTATCTAAGGTTTTTACAAAATTATTTTTGGATGTTCAAACTGAAAATAAAGGAATGTATATACCTTACTTTGACAAAAAGTTTTGCAACATAAAAGGGGATATGAGGGGACATTGTACCATTGACTGACCTGCAAATGTTGGCGTCAGCATAGGGGCAGCTGTGGATCAAAGTGAAGGCTCGGCACAACCATCTGAACCCCATCACACACCTATTGATCCAATACCATCCACATCCCACTCACCTCATCCATCACCACAACATTCATCACCACCTCATCCATCACCACAACATCAATCACCACCTCATTCACCACTACATTATTCACCATATCAATCACCACCACATTCCCCACATCCTTCACCACCTCAACCATCACCCTTTTTCCCACCCAATGGTCTTTGAGCACCTACTCCTTGAGGTGAATTTACATCAGGAAGTGCTGAAGACAGTGTGCAACTCAAGGAATTGATGGTACTTATACCTAAGTTGGTGACCAGGATTAATATTTTGGAGACATAATTAAAGGATACCAAACATACACTAGGTAATGCTGTACTTACCTTGGTTAAGAAGGTGAAATCACTGGAAACAACTTTAAAGAGGAAATCCAAGAAGGTGATTGTGTCTGAATCAGAAAGTGAAGAATCAGAGGATCAGGGGAGGATGTTTCAGGATATTGATGATGATCCTCTAGTTTCTTTGGTTAGGGAATCCATGAAAGAGAAGTCAACAGATTTTGTCACTCATACAAAAGCTTCAGGGGGAGTTCAAGAAGAAGAATCAGCCTATATTTGAGGTTGGAAAGAAGCAGTCCTGGCAAATACAACTCATCTATGGTCTGTAAGTACTAAGTGTTAAAGTTAATTCTGGTAGTCTACAAGTTAATTCTGGTAGATTACTTGTTAATTCTGTGGACTTAAAGTTAATTCTGGTAGTCTATACGTTAATACTGGTAGTCTATATGTTAATTTTGGCAGACTATATTAGTACTGGTAGTACTAAAATTGATTCTAGTACTGCTAGTGAAAGGGGTCAAAGGGAAGGAAAGGCTCCAATGGTTGAAGAGAATATTCAGGCTACTCACAAAACAAAAGAACAATTGAGACAAGAGGAAGCTGGATTGGAAGAGGCTATAAAGTTGCAAGCTCAACTGGATGAAGAAGTTGCAAAGCAGATTCATTTAGATAAAATGGTAGCTCAAAGAATGGCAGAAGAGGAAGTTTTATCAGAACAACAAAAGAAAAGAAAAGCTCAAGTTCAATTTGAAGCTCAATTTTATACTGAAGAAGACTGGGATACTATTAGAGCCAAACTAGAAGCAAATGTCGAGTTGTCAAAAGATGTGTTGGGACAAGATTTGCCTGAACAAAATTTTTCAAAAAGAATGGTAGATATGGTGAATCAAAGAACGAAAACCACTTTGCAGAGGAAAGTGCTAAGGCATGAGAACTACCTTTGACTCAGTCATAGTTTCAGGATCGATATGCATAACTATTTTAAGACTAACGGAACTTGGAAGCTTTCTTAGTTAAAGAAGTTGAAGTTTGAAGAGATTTATTTTATTTAATTTTTTATATTCTATTTTTTTTATTTTTTAATATTTTTTATTATTTTTATTTTTGTTTTTTTTTTTTATTTTTATTTTTTAATTTTTTTTTATTATTTTTTTAATTTTTTATTTTTATTTATTTTAATGTTTTATTTTTTTTAATTTTTTTTCCTTGATTTTTTTATTCTTATGCATTCTTTATTTCCAATTAAATTTTGTGATTTTTTTTTTTTAATATAATTTTTTCTTTTTTTTAATTATTTTTTAAAGAAGAGTTCTTGATAAGTTAGTTACAGCAGATTGATACTTTTGTTCCTATAAAATCTTGTAGCTACAAAGGCAAAATGAAAAGATATGGAGGGAGCTTCAGACAAAGGACTTCTAAGAAACAAAGGATTGATGTAAAGATGTTCCATCTTTAGGAGAAAAAGTTGCTGAGTAAAGAAGAAGAGCCAGTTAAAAGACAGGAAAAAGAAAGGAGCAAAAAGGCTAGAATAAGGTTAAAAAGTTGACAAAAGAGTGCACATGAAGATTCAGGAACTTGATAAAGAGGAATCGTAGAGGCTTGAATCAAACTCCTTTGACTACAAAATATGGTAGGTGGTGGCAAATTGGAAGATATTTCGCAAGTAAAAGAATAGGGGTTTATAGATAATAGAGCGAAATGGAGGCTTGATACAGTCTACTGAGATTGGAGCTATGATCAAAGACTTTACAAGAGAGGATATTTAGAGTTGTACAGGTTGGTATGTAGAAGTATGGAACAAATAGGCTCTGAAGATGCTTATGACAGAGGTTCTTTGGATGTGATCTCGAAACTATGTTTGATCCTCCCTCTTTGAAGTTGCTAATCTGGAGAAAGTGATTTGATTAGTCTAGAGATATTATGATAGTGTGAAGTTCATTGTTTACCTTTAGAGGCATGCACATCTATATGTTAGCGGATAGAAAGTTATCCAATTGTCAAAAGAAGCTTGCCAGTGAAGTGATGCTAAAATTGAAGCTTCTAGATGGAATAATAATGGATGTTGCTATAAAACTCTGAAGATGATTGAGAGCCATGCTGGATTAGAAGGTAATGAAGGTTATCTTGTAGCAGCTAGGCATATTTTTTGGAAATTGTGGACTATTATGAAAGTAAGA
This sequence comes from Tanacetum coccineum, assembly GCA_026074375.1. Taxonomy (NCBI): domain Eukaryota; kingdom Viridiplantae; phylum Streptophyta; class Magnoliopsida; order Asterales; family Asteraceae; genus Tanacetum; species Tanacetum coccineum. Next base: position 18,367 of record BQNB010098622.1, read on the forward strand.
AGGCGGTCTTTGCGGTGTTGGCTAGACCCACCACACAATCAATGGTTATCAGTTCACCATGCTTAAGAGGATAAGGACATGCTAATCCAAAGCAAACGGCTTTGGTAAAGACTTCTTAAATCCGTTAATGGTTGATAGTTTACCAAAAACTATATGGTAATTAATGCACCATAGTTTTGTACTAAAGTATTGGCTACTCCAGAGCAAACGGCTACTGGTAAAGAGATCTTAAATCCGATATAGTGATAGTTTTTTGCTACAAAACTATGATATCAATGTTTTTTTTCACTGTTTTTTCAATAAAGCATTGGACTCGTCCCATAGCAAAAAGGGCTCATGGTAAAAGACATATCAAATTCGTTGATGGCTTATTGGTAGTTTGCCAAAAAACTATAAAGCCAACTTTAGTTGGTTGTTGCTGTGTAGCTGTGTGAAGAGAAGACAAGACTAAAAAGGCAAGTATGATCTGGTTTTTCAAAAAACATTCAAACAGCTCATCATTCAGAGAAGCTTAGGACTGAAAACATGATTGGTTACAATTCTCAAAGCACAAACTGAAGAAATGAAGAAAAATTAAAGTTAAACAAGTAATGTTCAAGTTTAAGGAGGGATATTTGGAAGGAGATAGGAGGAGAAGGATGTTAGGTGGCAAGGATTGGGAGGATTGTTAGAATTTTGTATAACAGACTTAATTCTGATTTTGTATTGTAGGTTAATTTGCTTAGTGTCATAGTTTGTTATGGTAGAAGGTTTATCATAGTTAGTACTGGCAGTATTAAGTAGTTAATACTGTTTATGTAATAGTTAAGTCTGCTTACGCAGAAATTAGTTAGAGTTAAAGATATGCATGAGATATCTTAGGAAAAGATATGCATTATATTTATACGCGTTTTGTAAAGTCCATTAGGGTTTCCTTAGTCTATAAAAGGAACCTAAGGGATAGTTGGTAGATATAGTTCTACAAAAGATAATAGAGATCGAATAGCAAATCATAGTTTGTAATCTGTAACTTAGGCAGATTCAAAGTTCAATATAAAAGTTTTTTGATTATATTCTTCTTTACATTGTTGGATTAATCGATTACGGCATAATCAATTAGTGGTTTATTTTGTGTTTTCACATTGTTACTTTAGATTTAACTAAGGCAACAAACCCTTTACAAGCTAAAGGTTAAGATCCATTAAGCAAAGGGATCCTACAGTTTTTGAGCACTGAAACAAGTCGTTCCTTTTCATTTTGTTCGAGTAAAGCTGATATGACTACCGATAGAAGAGAATGTTCCTCCAGAAAGGCATATTCTAGATGTTTTGGAAGAGGTTTCTATTCAAGATCGATTGGTGGATCTTAGATAGATTTCTTGATTCTGAGTTCATCTTCTGGTGGTAACTCCTCAAAATCGTCTTTGATTTCATCCTCTTGAATATTCTCTAACATGAATTCATCGAATTCTTTGTCGACTGGTGTTTCGCTTATCTTTTCTGATATATTTAGGAATGGTTTAGAATCGTCGAGCAGAGCATCGAGTTCATCCTCAGTTATGTCATCGATAACATCCATGCGGAAGCATGTGTCGTCATTCATGTGAGAATGCTGCATAGCTTAATCGGTGTGAAAGGTTGCTCTATCTTCTCTAATTCCTAAACTGAGTTCTTTGTTCTTAACTCTTATGATAGCGTCGGCGGTATGCAAGAATGGTCTTCCTTAGATCAGAGGGACTCTATCATCTTCCTCCATTTGCATGATAACAAAATCTACAGGGAACACGAATTTTCCAACTTGGACGAGCATATTCTCAGCAACTCCCATAGGGTACTAGTAAGTATGATTTGCTAGTCGGATACTCATCCTTGTGGGTTTTAGAGTTGTTCCAGAAAGTGCAGCGTATAGTGAATACGGCATCAGATTTATACTTGCGCCAAGATCAGCCAAGGCAAGATATTCAACTGAATTTGCAAGTTTGCAAGGGATTAGGAAACTTCCGGGGTCTCCAAGCTTTGGTGGGATCTTGTTTTGAAGAATTGTCGAGCACTCCTCAGTTAAGAAGGCAGCAGAGATTTGCTCCATCTTACTTTTGTTGCTTACAAGATCTTTTAAAAACTTTCCATAATTAGGCATCCCTGCCAGGACATCAACTAGGGGTACGTTGATCCTGACTTCTTTGATCATGTCTAAAAACTTGGCATATCGTGCCTCCATTTTTTCTTTGTTCAAGCGTTGTGGATATGGAATTTTTGGCTTATAGGCTTTGAGTGGCGGCGTTTCGGGCTGAGTTGGTTTCTTGGGTAGAGGTTCTGCCTCTTTTTCGACTTCTTCTACCTCGTCTTCACTATTGTCAAGGAAGATGACAGTTTTTGTGTTTGGGTTAGCTGGTGGGTCATAGGTCTTACCACTGCGTGTGAATACGGCATTCACGTGCTCATTGCGAGCAGTTGGTGGTCGGTAAGGTTTTTTGTTTGAAGGTTTTGGGTTGGTTTGGGTATTGCTAGGCAGCGTACCCGTGGGTCTTGAAGATTGGTGATCAGAAATCCTACCAAACTTTGTTTCAAGGTCTTGAATCGCAGCTTGATGATTCTTTTGTCCTTGTTCGACTTTGGTTTTGAGATTATAGAACTGGTTCTTGACAAAATCATTCGTTGTCTTTTGTGCTATAACGAATTCTCTCATGGTTTTCTCGAATTCTGATTCGTCTGGTTTCTTTTCGGGTAAACGCGGGATTGGCGGGTTTTCTTCTCCAGGGGTTGAGTTTCGGTTTTCATGACGATCGCGCCAATTGCTAGAATTTCTACCATAATAATTTCCTCGATATCCTCCGGATGCATAGTTTGCTTCTTCCTCCTTGGGTCCTCCCATAGGTTTATCGTCGCAATCTGATGATGGATGGGGTCCTCCACATTTGTTGCATCCATCTCTCATTTCTTTCATGTCTCCTCTAATCTCTTTGAATTGTGAATCAATCCTTGTCGTTAAGGCTTCCATTTTCTCCAATAATGGTGAATTTTCTTCTCCTTCGGCGAAGGCAACGGTTTTACGAAGGGGTTTGGTTTTGTTCTCTTTTGACCAGTCGAGTTTGAGAAGAACTCGATCCTCGAGCAACTGATGTGCTTCATTTGGGGTTTTGTAAAGGAAGATTCCTCCGGCATCTAAGATAGCTTGGGTTGGTTCGTCTAGTCCGTGGTAAAAGATTTGGATTATGGTTCCTCGTCCTAAACCATGTCCATGACAACTACGAAGTAGATCCTTCATACGTAGCCAAGCGTCGACTAGTGATTCGTGATGTTGTTGGGTGAAACCTCGAATTTCTCCCATGAGTCGGTCAAACATAGCGGGTGGAAAGAATCGGCTTACGAAAGCTTGTCTCATTTCTTCCCAATTGGTTATCACACCGGGACTTAGTTCGTTGAACCAAATCTTGGCTTCTCCCGCTAGGGATGATGGAAAAAGATTTAATTTAATGGCATCCGCGTTGGTGTTACCATATCGGAACATTCCACATATTTTAACAAATCTGGCGATGTGCTTGTGCGGATCGGCCCGTGAGCGTCCGTTGAATTGTCGATCTTTGATCATGGAAAGATGGTGTCCTTTGACAGTGAAGTTGTCTCCAAGGTCAACCATGACAATAGCTGCCTCGGGAGTAGGTGCTACGACCCGATTGTTTCCCCACATGGGTTGGTCGTCGGCCATTGGGAAGGGTAGGTCAAGAAATTGGTTGTAGACTACTCCGGCTTCAAAGAGATTCTCAAAAGGTAGATATTTGGTTTTTGAAACTCGGTCTTCAATGGGTATGAATGGGTTTCGCTTTTTCTTCTTTCTTAAGGTTTAGTGGATAAAACGTTCGGGTTCAGAATAAGGAGTAATTGGGTTTTGTCCAGCAGAACGTGTTAGCATTAAAGGGCAAAACTTGAATAAGATCACCATAAGGGATTTAGAAGAATTGACGAAAAGAGAAAAAAAAAGGTTTTTGTCAGAGGCTTCTGTGCCGGGCGGCAGATAGCTGCGTTGGGTGACAGGGAGATCATCAAAAGGCTGTGTCGGGGCGACAGAGGACTACGTCGAGTGGCTCCAGGGTTCTTTTTTTTTTTTTTTTTTTTTTTTTTTTTTTTTTTTTTTTTTTTTTATTTTTTTTTTTTTTATTTTTTTTTTTTTTTTTTATGTGTATTTTTTTTTTAACGTGGGACACCTAGGACAATGGTCACAAGATCTAAATCGGAAAACACGACCAAATCCATGACAACGGCGTAAAAAACTTGATGCGTGCGATACGGGTCAGTTTTAAATTTATAACTCGGTATACCAAATTCTCAAGCAACACATACGAGCAAGTGAACTCGTCCGTAGTAGCAAGATATTGAATGGTAAGCCGGGATCGTTCATGGGGATTTAGGTGTTTCAACTTGATAATGATTTCGATGATAAAAATCCTAAGATGCAAGATAACAATAATGAAAGCGAATCAATGATAATAAGATGTACTTGTTTGGAGTTAGTTTGGTAATACGATTCGATATGATAGTGGCATAGACTAACAAGTTGATTAAAAGAATTGGAGGTTATCCAATCTATTGTTTTTAAATCTTTTTATCTTCGTCAAGACTCGAAGTGACAAAAACAAGCATTAGACTCAATCAATCAATTCGAGACTAACACAACCTCTATGAGTTTGATTCGCGGTTCGTTTCACAAATCACAGACACTGATAATTATGTTCCTAGTTATACCCAACCGCTTAAGAAATGGTCAATACAAAAGGTAGGTGATCGTAGACAAAAAGGCGGCAATTAATTGATTAACAATACCCCTTTCGGCCTATGATATTCTCAACAAACAATATGGTTGATAAAACTATGCCACTTGGAACATAAGAACAAATGGATCTAAGACTTCGCTTGAAATTGAATTAACATGCCACACTATCATAATCGAATCTTCATACCACAAACATCATCTAACTAAGCACTTAAAGGGACTAGCCACTCATATTAAACAAAGACATAATTCTAGAAAATAATGCATTCATAAACATAATGAAAGTTCTTACAAAGTATTGCAAAAGCTTAAAGGAAAGTAAACTAGGAAATGACAAACTTGTGAGCTAGAGGGATCCTCCTTCTTGGCTTTCCTGGAGCTTCTTCCTGACTTCCCTAGACTTAGGTGGCTTTGGAGAGGAGTGGTGACTATGAGTATTAGGTTTTTGAGTTAAAGAATAGTGAGGTATGTGTTAAAATGAGGCATAGGGGTCTCTTATTTATACTACAATTTTATGTCGGTTCCAGGGTCTAAAGGGGTGTCCAAAGTCAGTTTAGAGGGTCTAGATCCTTCTTGATTATCCAGGTTTCTTCTAGAGTGAAGTGAAAAACGTGAGCTCCAAGAGCCGGGCGGCAAAGCCTCCTGCCGGGAAGCAAACTCTCTGTCGGGCGGCAGACACTCCAGCCGGGCGGTTGGGTCCTCGCTGGTGAAATCTTTTTGTTGAATCTTTCATTTAAGGCTCTTGTTTGAGTTGTGCTTGGCCGTGGTTCTTCATACTTCACCATATCTTCATTACAACTTGATCTCAGGGCATGGAAGCTTGAGTAATTAGATTTCTTTTTCTTTGAGATGCTTTCGCACTTGATCCTGACACGGGATTCTTCGTACTTGAGATAATCTAAGCATGCTCGTCTCTCTTTTTCATGTTTTCCTGTATTTGGCTGCAATTACACTAGAAAGCATATTTTGACATAATCGAGTAATAAAACCATAGGTAACTGACCAAATAACTAATATAGAAGTATGAATAACGCGCTTAAAACATACTTGATTTGAGCGTTATCAACTAATCAAAATCCGAATTCAAAACGCGTCCGATGACGTTTTTAAGATTTACGCGGGTTAACTTCCCGGTAAACTGCCAAATTTAAACGTAACGTATAAAAGTAAAAAATAATGTTCGAAAAAGTTTAAAATATTGATCTGAAGTTTTTGGGGTGTGACATTCTTCCCCCGTTAAAAGAGATTTATCCTCAAAGCTTAAGACATGGACTAAGGGTTAACGAAAAGATGAGGGTACTTTTTCTTCATTTGATATTTACGCTCCCAAGTAAACTCAGACCCTCGTCTCGAATTCAAACAGACCTTCATGATTGTAATGCGGCTTTGCTTTAGCCGTTTAACTTCTCGATCCATAATTTCAACTGGTTCTTCAATGAAATTAAGCTTGTCATCAATCTGGATCTCATCCAACGGAATAGCTAGTGGTTCATCTACGAAACACTTCTTCAAATTGGAAACATGAAAAGTGCTTTGAACTCGGCTTAATTACTCTGGGAGTTCAAGTCGATAAGCAAGCGTTCCTACTTTAGCAAGAATCTTAAAAGGTCTAATATAGCAAGGGTTCAGCTTCCCCCGTTTGTCGAAACGTATCACCCCTTTCCATGGTGACACTTTCAACATGACCTTATCTCTAACCTCGAATTTCAATGGCTTACGCCTCCTATCGGCATAGCTCTTCTATCTATCTCATGCAGCTTGAATCCGCTTCTTGATCTGAATGATTTTCTCAGTTGTTTCATGAATAATTTCCGAACCAGTGAGCTGAGCGTCTTTAACCTCAGCCCAACAAATATGCGATCAACATTTTTAGCCGTAGAGAGCTTCAAATGGTGCAGCTTTGATACTAGTGCGATAACTGTTGTTGTAGGAAAACTCCACCAAAGGTAGGTGTCTATCCCAACCTTTCCCAAAATCAATCACACAAGCACATAGCATGTC
>BQNB010098623.1:0-25112 GCA_026074375.1 Tanacetum coccineum
ATTCTCTATATAGACACCATGTGTTGTGATGATATCCATTCTTGTTTACGCCTCGCGTTTTCGCCTTGGCGGGGTGTGACAATTTGCAAGCAACCACAAAAGACAAAAAAATGAGCTATCAGACCTAGACAGTTTCTTGAAATATCATACGGTTTCCTTAAATATCAGACGGTTTCCTTATCAATCAGGAAACCGTCGGGGAGCGTCCAACATTTTTTTGCCTATAAATAGTGGCTCATTTTTACACTTCAAAAATGGATTTTTCACACATTTAGACTAGATTTTCTCCCATGTTTAACACACATTCTCACACCTTTAAAACCACAATTAACCCTTGATCATAATTTTTATAATTATATTTATTGTAAACATATTTCTACTTGATGATTCATTCAATGTTAACCTTAGTTTAAATAAGTCAAACAAGAATGTTATCGATCATCTTAAGTCATTAATAGTCTTAGTTGTAATAGGCTAGTCGGGTTTAACGGGCTTGGATTGTAATATAATATTGTCCGTGTTTTGGGCTCTTAGCCCACCAAAAGCCAAGTCCGACCCAAGTAAGCAAAGCTCAACGCCATCTTATGGCTTAGACTATAAATACCACACTCCTAGCATGTTAAAAGGGTGTTGGTTGCCATTTATTTCACATAATGCTTCCTTCCATACTCTCTACTTTCTCTCTCTAAATTCTCTCTCTCTTTATATATATGTATATATATATGTATATTATATATGTATATTATATATGTATATTATATATGTATATATATATGTATATCTATATGTGTATATATATATATATATATATATATATATATATATATATATATATATATATGTGTATATATATATATATATATTATACTATATATATGTATATGTGTAATTTATATATGTGTGTATATATATGTGTGTATATATATATGTATTATAATGTTTAACATGTTATATATATGTTTACAATAGGAGTAAGGATAAATGAGAAGAAAGATTAAAATGAGGAATGATGAGAAGAACAACAACCATATATTTCAGATGCACCTGTATAAAATGGAATGCATCTCCCCTTAAAAAATTTCATTTATTTGAAATTGATGGCCTAGAATTTCTTCTATATTATTCTCATTATAGTTTTTCTTCTCACCTGATCTTCTTCCCTAATTATACATACATATATATGTTTGTATATGTATATATTTATTTATGTATATATTACATGTATATGATATATATGTATGTATCTATATATATATGGATATATATATATGTGTATATATATATGTGTATATAATATAGATATATATATATATATATATATATATGTGTGAGTGTGTGTTCGTGTGTGTGTTGTGTGTGTGTGTGTGTGTATTTATATATATATATATATAATATATATATATATAATATATTATATATAGATTTATATATTACTTATATATATATATTTACTATATATGTGTGCTGTGTGTGTGTGTGTGTGTTCGTGTGTATATATATATATCACATAGATTGGTTGTGATATGGATTAGATCTAGGACAACATGTGGTATCAGTCGCTAAGGGGTAGTATGTGATAGCTTATTGTGATTGTAACAGCTTATCTAGAGCTCATTCGAAGCTTTTTTAGCTTATTTTAAGTTCTGGCTTATTTGTTTGTTTTGTTTTTTATTTTATTTCATTAAGATCTAGTTGTTACTTTTATTGTTAGACCATTATAGGTTGCTTAGATCCATGTTTGTAGCTTAAAAAGTGATTAAAATGCTTATTTTGAAAATTTTTCTGGGATATTTTTTTTTGAATCGGGCGATTTGATGGTTGAAGATCCAACGATTTGATCATTGTACTCGGCGATTTGATTTATGAGTCCAACGATCTGAATCTATATACTCAGCGGTTTGATACTCTTAGACAACGGTTTCACATAGGTACAGCGATTTGAGCTACAAAAGCAGCGATTTGACCTAGGGTTGTTAGCGATTTAACAATTCCAGCGGTTTGAGTAACAAACTTTTAGCGGTTTGAGCTCTTAGGTACAGCGATTTGATCCTTTAATATCTCACGATTTGAGTTATTTTCTTTAGGTGATTTGGTTCCAAGGTTAAGGCGATTTGATCATCTCCTTCAAGCACTTTGTCCAACAGATTATCCAGCGATTTGACTGTCTTATCTCAAGCGGTTTGATTAAGTCTTCCAGCGATTTGATTTATTCTTCCCGCGATTTGAGTTAAATTTGTCTCAAGCAGCGATTTGGTAGGAAACATTTTTAAACGTTACAAGCCCTAATCATTATCTCCACTTTCAGTCCCTCCAACTTAAACTCATTGCATCCATCGTCCTTAACAAGAGAAACATCAATCGTTAATCCTTAAACTTCTAGTTCATTTCACCGTTAGTCCCTATAACATCAAATCATTACATCGTTAATCTTTTAATCATTCACGAACATTAACAAACCAGAATTCCATCATAAATTTCTACTTAAGATCCATATCTATTCACAACAACATCAAAATGTCAAATACCAACAACAACATGCAAACTTAAACATCAAGTGCTCTTCACAATGCAATCATGGAAGCTAGTGGTAAAATTATCCTCCAATGTTAGCACCTGATAATTACGTTCAGTGGAAATCCCGAATCAAAAGATACATTAACACCAAACCGAACCATGAACTCATTCACTTCTATCTTAAGAATCCATCATATCAATACAAGTTCAGAGTTCTTGATGTTGATGCAACACCTGCTACACTTGGTAATGATGGTACTCCACAACAACCAAGGGAAGAGGTAAAGGAAACATTTGCAACTGTTTCAGATGACATTCAGAAATGGATCACTACTGAAGCTGAAGATGTTCAGATCATTCTTACAGGGATTGATAATGATATCTACTCTGTAGTTGATGCTTGTCTAAATGTAATGGAGATGTGGAAAGCAATTGAAAGCTTGAAACAAGGTGAGTCAATCAATGTACAAGATCTTGAAACCAATCTGTATTGGGAATTTAGGAAGTTTACCTCACAAGATGGTGAATCACTTGATTCGTATTACTTAAGGTTCTACAAAATGACGAATGAGCTTGTTAGAAACCAATGTATTGTCACCAATCATCAAGTGAATGTTCAGTTCTTACTTCGATTAAACCAGAATGGCAAAGGTTTATGACCATTGTTAAGCAGAACCTTAAGAATCCATCATATCAATACAAGTTCAGAGTTCTTGATGTTGATGCAACACCTGCTACACCTGGTAATGATATCTAATAGGGATTGATAATGATATCTACTCTGTAGTTGATGCTTGTCCAAATGTAATGGAGATGTGGAAAGCAATTGAAAGCTTGAAACAAGGTGAGTCAATCAATGTACAAGATCTTGAAACCAATCTGTATTGGGAATTTGGGAAGTTTACCTCATAAGATGGTGAATCACTTGATTCGTATTACTTAAGGTTCTACAAAATGATGAATGAGCTTGTTAGAAACCAATGTATTGTCACCAATCATCAAGTGAATGTTCAGTTCTTACTTCGATTAAACCAGAATGGCAAAGGTTTGTGACCACTGTTAAGCAGAACCATGATTTAAAGAATGTATCTTATCACAAACTCAATGACATCCTGAAGCAACACCAGAATGAAGTTAATGAGATAAGAGCTGAAAGGCTAGCAAGTACTGCTAATCCACTTGCATTTGTTACTCAACAACAACCAGTTTATCATCATCAACCCAATCCCACCCACTACACTCAAAGTTCATCAACTAGACCACAAGCTGCTACAAGAAACAGAGGTAAAGCAATTGTCAATTCTCCTCCACCCAGTTATGATCCAGAACCCGAAGTAGTTGTTGATGATAAAGCATCTGCAAAGGAGAAGGAGATTGACAAACTCATGGCTTTAATCTCAATGTCTTTTGGTATTCGCTAATTTATACATATATTTTACCTTGAAAAATAACTCCAAAAGACCAAAAACATAATAAAAATTGCAAATATATGTTGTTTTTGTGTTTGTGTATGTGCAGGTACGAATATCAAGAAAAGGACAAAAATAAAGACAAAAGCAGACAAAACCGAACACGAGAATGAAATAAGTGCGAGAAAACGAGTCCAACGGTGCCTTCGGATTTTATTGGGCCAGCCCGTAACCCACTTAACGGGCCGGGCCAGCCCAAGCTATATTAAGCCCAACAAATGCCCAACATGAATATAAGCCAGTAGCCAAGCCACGTCCAAATAAAAAAAAAAGGAGATCAACTTCTTATATATGAAAAGAGTGATGTCATCGCACATGCATGCGAAATTAAATCAAATGAAATCACGTGCTCTTCTATTATGTTATTTTCGGCGAGTTACAACTAGACACGTGGCGAAGGATTTTTTATAAATCTCAACTTTGCTATGAAGATGATCAAACAGACAAAAGTGTGTGCGTATAAATGAGGCAAAGAAAAAGGCCACGTGGTTTGCTCTCAACGGTTGGATTCCCTATTGTTTTTTCCCGATCCGTGGACACCAAAATTCCAATCATTTCAGTGGTAAAAGTGATAAGTGATCCAACGATGTAAATCCTTGCGTATAAATTCAGCAGATAGAAAGGACACGTGGCGTGTACCTCAACGGTTGGATCTAATTAATTTCTTTGGTGATCCGACATAAGTACACATAGAGGCAATGATTTGGTTGATGATTGCCAAAGTTACAAAATGTACCCCTCAACATTGCCTATAAAAATGAACCCACTCTTCTCATTTTTTGAGTGTTAGATTTCAGGATTAGTATTATTTTTTTTTAGTTCTCTCTATTTATTGTCTAGTTTATTTTTAATGTCTTTTAGCTTATTTCAAATCTTGTAAACACTTATTTTATAAGCCATTTGTAATTGAATTTTTTTAGTTTTTTTTGAGGTTCTTTTGTAAATGAGAGATTGTGGCTTAATGTTTTAAATGAAATTTAAGATTGGGTGTTTACGCTGCCCGTTATCTTATAGCTTTTGAAATAGTTATGTTAGCTAATTGCTTGATCGTTGTCAAAATTTAGTTCTTTATTAAATGAACTCTCGAGAACTTATCATTTTCTAAGGCCTATTCGATTAGTAGAATTAGTTTAGTTGAGCTTTTGTGGTTATAAAACTTGTTAAGTAAATTAGATTATGGTTCTATTTCCTCTTGTGGGGCCTTGCGGTTTAGATTTTTAATCACAATTGAGTTGCAATTAGATTAATGCTTTTACCATGGATCAGCTAATATGACAACGTTTTGCAGTAATTGTGTAGGTTTCTTTTAGTTTGAAGTATTTTCGCTAATGAACTTGTTCATTTGGACATACTCATTTGGTTTGCAAAATAGGATTTGAGCATGCATTAGGCACATTTTCGTTTGGACTAGCTGACATATTAGGGGCTAGTGATTTTTAAGAACAGTTTGTTTAATCACAAGTTTTGTATGTTTAAAACTTTAACTTTTAACAGTTAATCTTTGAATTATGTGATTGTGGTACGTTCAACCCAATGAGGCCGGAGCTTAAGGGTTTATTATAGGCTAGACCGACTTTATTAGTTGTTTTAGTTAAATAAAATCGGGTGTATCGTTTATTTGCGGGTCTCCACTTCGTTTCCACTTATCTCACCTTTTTCAATAATTAGTATAGTATTTATTTTCTATTTTATAATATGCTTTGATATTATTGCCATGCTTATGTAGATATATTTTTAAACTGACTATGTTTAATTCATTATGAGTAGGAGTAGATTTAGAAGTGTTTTGTAAGTGATTTGGAAGTTATGGTGCGGGTTTAAAAGATTAAAAAAGATTTAGTCATAAGTATTGTCTTTTCGATTACATTCCCTCCATTAACTTAATGCTATTTAATTTCTTTTCATTAATTTTTAGCAGTTCGTTTACTTAGTACATATTTAAAATCTTAAACCTAAGGCCCGCACTTATGAACATTTCACGTCACTTAGCAAGCTTTTATTCATTTATATTTTTTTAGATCATTTTAAGTATAATCTTTCTAGAATTTAAATACTTGTTTATATTTTTAGTAAAAAAAAATAGATTAAAAACCAAAAGTTTAAGTTTCCTTTTATCTCTTTCCTTATTTATTAATTTAGATAACCAAACAAAGACTTATGCTATTCAAGCTCGAATTAAAACTTGAACGTAATTATCCATTCACCTCCGTCGTCGAGGAAACGACCCGTAAGTTTTTGAGATATCGCTTTGGTTTAAAAGTGAATTTCCTGAGACCTGCGGTAATATCTATACTATACTATAATTGTTTCTATCCTTATTATTACTTATATTATATATTATATATATTTTATACGTATTGATTTGGATGGATTAGTTTTTGGCGCCGTTGCCGGGGAAAGGTGTAGCGATTTTTACGGGATTGTTCGTGTTCGAGCCTTGAAGATCCTTTCTTCGGAAAGTTTATTTTTCTGATATAAAATAAAAAAATCCAAAAATATTTTTATATCCATTGAATTTTCATTTTAAAAATTCAAAAAAAAATCAAAAATATAAAATAATAAATAAATAAATATGCATAAAATAAATAAATAATAAATAAAATATATATCATAATATATATATATATATATATATATATATATATATATATATATATATATATATATATATATATATTCTTTCTTATTTTAATTTTTATTTCGAATGTATTATTTGAAAAAGCTAAAAATAATCTCCTTTATCTTCTAATTCGTTTAATTCTTATCTTCTTAATCCTCTATATTGTTTAATTCTTATGGCGTCTCATCATTCAAAATCTCTTTACGCGATCAAAGAATGTTCGACTTGTGAAAAGATGACACTAAAGAATGATGTTCGATAGGGATTCTTGACGACCAAGATCCTTACACCCGTACCCGACTCTTCTCCGGTTGTGCAAAGTGTGGGAACCCCGGATTGAGTCACTACGAGTAGTCGTGGATGTGCACTTTTACGAAAGAAAATTCGATAAAGATTGCTTGCTTATAGTGTTGAAAATGGAATTTTCCAAGACTTTCAAAATACTTCCGAATCGTCCGACGACAATACCAACGTTGTTCATGCTCTTCGAGAGCCATGCGTTCTCAATCAAGACCCCGGTGTAAAGTTTTCACAAGAACCTCCACAAATTGACCATAATTGTTGTTACGAGTGCGGTGATTCTTTAGATAGAATTTTTTGTCAACAATCTTGTGTAAGTCCTTGTGGTAAAGGTGCTCATTACGGTTATAATTGTCCACCAAAAGATCCGATCATTTCTAAACCGGAGCCATGCAATCAAACCATTAATGAAATTCCACAAACTTTACCAAGTTAATCTTCATGCTATTCATTACCTCATGTTTCAAAGCCTAACTTTGTTGATAATTCTCCAAATTTTTCTTACCCACCTCCACAACCCCAGTTTGAGACTTACTTGTGTGAGTTATGTGGAAATAATGCTCACTAGGGTTATGATTGTTACCGACATTCCCGTTAGTCTAATGAACAGAGCCCGTGTTACAATCAAAACTTAAATGATTATTATATCCACAAAATTCACCGAGTTTTCTCACAATACAGTATTGTGCTTATTGCGGGGGTCCTCACTATGATTATCAATGTCAACCGATTAATGAAACTTACTATGAACCTAATTCGAGTTATGATTATTCCAGTTTTGACCAAGCACAACCCCCGCAGGACTCCGTCGATTGTCAAGAAGCCCTGATAAAATTCTTGAAGAGCTGAAGAATAAAACGAATCACATGAATGTTAAAGGAATTAAAAACGCGTACCGCGAAGAACAAACGGCTAAAGAAATAAGAGAGCGAGAATGAGCATGAGGAGCAATTGGTTGTTACCAAATATAAAGAAATCATAAATGATTAGGTAATAAAAGATTTCGAGCGAGGAGATTGATGAGTAATACGAGAAGAAATAGTTGAGATTAGAATTCGAGAAACGTAGCAATATTAATAAATGGGGAAGTGAAGTTCGAAAAAAGGGAGCCAGCTTACGAGAAGAAAATATTCGCAGCTCTCGTGTACATGCTTTCTATACTGTTGATGATGAGATGATTAGACTTCCTTCAATATATTATTGCTCGATATTCTACTCTAAATCAGATCACACCCGACTTACCTATCAGGAGCCCAATAATTCTCAAAAAATTGGGATTAGCCCCTCGACACTATTCTGGCAAACGGAACGGACGAAGTGAATAAAGTCTAGGTTGAGAACCTTGTCCCCAATCCCAAGTGAGAGTTCGAGGTATTCTTACCACGATACGGTGATTGCCAAATTTAGATAAATAATTGGGTTAATGCTGAGTCTTATTTTATGGAATCTTTGATTAACCGTGGATACTTCGATGTTATATACTTCTAAATCTACCCAATTCTCGAGAGTTCGCCGATGAACTCGTCTCATTATTGGCTCCAATTCCTCAGGGAATTTGTTGAAGCGACTTTGATCCAATGAAGACACTTCGAGTGATAACGATGATTTGAAGAACATCCGAGTACGTTAGCCTAAGGTAGGTGAATGAAGTATGACCAAGAAGAGAAGAGTTTTTGATTTAAAGACATTTTTTCAATCCAAGACGTTATTCTCGTGAGAATATATTAAAACTCCATCATCTTATTTCTAATATCAGAAATCTTTGAAAGTTAACCCTACTCTGGATCATGTGCTCGAGTCTCCTTCTCCTTTCCTTATCTCCGTCGCGGATAGTGATTCGTTCTTAGAGGAGTCTGATACTTCTCTTTCTCATTTGGATAATTCTTACCCGGAATATCGAGACTTTTAGCGATCAAACGAAAAAAGAAGGCGAGAATGGCAGTACCCCTACTCCAGCTGAATTACTCTCTTCCGAGTATGATTCGTGCTCTTTTGAGATTGAGCCCGATCAGGAGGGGTGATTAGCATTGATAATTCAAATGAACCTCTTTTGGAGCTTCCCGAGTTTGAATCATTATACATTTATGATCCGTCATTGTTCGTCCTCCTCCGGAACCACCGGATGTTGAGATTTGCTTACATTTTGAGCCGAGCACCCGAGATTGATAATTTAATGAGCTTAATGATGACCAAAGGGGAAGTGAGATTGATTTTTCTCAAAATGTTGAAGATGACGATTCCTTCGCATTTGTCATTCGTACTTTTCTTTCATTTATCACTTATCCCAAGGTTTCTCCTTTATCTTGCTCCACCGGGAGTGAAGATACGATCTTTGACCCCGGCATCTTCACTTAGAGCCGGTGGTATCTCATTTGCTCCCCCAAGGACAACTTAATTCGGGGTCGAGTCAAGCTCGTGACTCGGTTAACAAAAACAAGCATTTCTATCTTCTTATCTATTTTCTAACAACTAATGAGAGAGAGTGCTTAGCCTTTCCTTCTCGTGTTTGGTATTTTGGTTGGTTTGTGTTGTTTTGTCCCGGATACGCGGATTGAAGAACTCTTGTGCTCAGGTTTTGTCCAATATTATTCGAGCTCCATTTCCTCAGCTTCATTTAGGGAATCCCATATCCTAATCTTATCGACTAACGTTTATCTTTAGCATACTTAATAAATGGCTTTAGATTTGCGTAGAGAACCCTTAATACTTGAATTATGCCTTGAAATTAGTATGGGGGTGACAGTCTCACATTGAGGACAATGTGTAGCTTTAGTATGGGGGGATCTATCGATTTGATTATGCCTGCAGCCGTTGTTCTCACGTAACCCGTTTTTCCACAAAAAAATATGTGATTTATATGAAAAATAGCAAAATTTTTAAATTTTTAAGATTTTATTTGTAGAAAAAAAAATGAAAAAAAATATATATATTAAAAAAAAAGAAAAAAATGTTGAAAAAAAAAATAATGTAATAAGTGTTTTGTCATAAATAAAGGTGAGAACGAGAAATAAATTTTGACCCGATCGGTTTTAAACCTTAGCTTTTTCCTTAACATTTAACGATGATAGTTTGTGCTAGTCTCAAGTAGACTTTAAACATGCTAGACTTGATTTGTTATTAACGTAAATGAAGACTTGTGCTAATCTCATGTAGATTTTAAATATGCCGAGTTGGATTTTATATAGGCTAAGCATTCGCGAATCTCTTTCTTAGAGATTTTAAATTGCGAAGAACGAGAAATGATAGTGTTATTTATAAGTCATGACATTAAACGTAAGAAAGTTGGTTTTTCTTTCAAGCTCATAAGTGTTTAATTTGTAGGCTTTTTTCTTCATTAGCTGTTTCACCTCTAATAAAATGTTTAATAAATAGAGTTGTGCGTTTTTGGTTAATAATTTAGCTAATAGAAGTTTTCTTTAGTTCCTTTGGTATGTAGGAGAGTACACATCAGGAATACTTAATAGGCATATTCTAATGGTATCACATAAAATATTTGCTTATTCCTTAAAGATCCTTAGGTGTATATGGGGAATAAGTAGAATTCAATAATATCCAAGACTGATAAAAGTTTGGCTGTATCTTGCTGCTCACAACGAATGTTTACATGCTATCTAAAAGCCGTGGAAGTATACCGAGGTCGAAATAGTTTGCTACATCTTTCGGAGGCGTGGCCGATATTGTAGCCTTCTATAAGGACTGAGGTTTAATATGTTAGCTTATTTTTTGTCTTGATTTGTGCCTTAAAGAGCCTAAGGGTTATAATGGTGCAAATAAGGATTGGTCCATTCATGTCTTAAAGAGCCTTAGGAGTATAATGACATGAAAGGTGCCTGTTAAGTAACCTAATAAAAGCCAAATTTGTTGCTTCTGTGGACTTTATTCCTTGATGACATTTCATCTTTTTGAAAAGGGCTAGGAATCAATTATTGCGTTCTTACGGGCGTAGCGCGTTTATTTTTTGGAATTAATAAGTAAACGAAATACAAGTCTTAAAAAGAGCCTTCGGTAATGACTTAAAAAAAAATCTTGAGACAAAAATTAGGAAAAAATGGAGGAAAAGTAATTACACATGATAGTATTAAAGAGTATGTTAGTGTCAGACTTGAAATTGACAATGACTTAGTTTTTAAACTAGTATGGAAAGGAAAGTTTGGTAAAACGATGAAATTTATTTTGCTTGTTTCTATGATCCTAAATAATAAAAAATAAAAAAAAAATAAAAAAATAAAAAAAAAATTAAAAAGTAAAAAATAATATTAAAAAAAATATAAAAAATATTGAAAAGGAAAAACGGGCGTTTCTGACTTTTGATTCTTTCATTCCTATAGATAGCGCTTTGCTACTTTTTTCAAAGTGATTAGTTTGAGGGGATGGAATTTTTAGTTTTAAGCGCGAATTTATACATTGCGTGAGGACACGCAATACTTTAGTTATAGGGGAATTGATATCGCTAATTTATACATATATTTTACCTGAAAAATACGCCCAAAAGACCAAAAACATAATAAAAATTGTAAATATATGTTGTTTTGTGTTGTGTATGTGCAAGGTACGGATATACAAAAAAAGACAAAAATAAAGACACAAGCAGACAGACCGAACACGGAGAAATGAAAAGAGCGCGAGATTACGAGTCTACCGGTGCCCATTCGAATTTTATTTGGGCCAGCCCGTACCCACCCAAGGCCGTGCCAGCCCAACTTTATGCTTTAAATTAACCCCGTATAACCCAAGTAAAAATTAACTTTTGAGGGATCTGATGGATGTCACCAGTGACTCATGTCACAATGCCTTTGAAATTAAATCAAAAAAATTGCATGTGACCAAGCACTCAATTGATGTGGGGCGAATGAAACTGCGACACGTGGCATGCATTTGTGTTAATATTTCATATCTTTCAAGTGTGTAATTGAAGTAATACGCAGGACACAGCTTAATGTACCTTTCTTATTTCGAAAACTTATTGTAATGATGAATTAATGTTGGTTTAAAATTCATTGAAGATCTTGTTTTGCTTTTTATTTGCTTAATATCTCATTAAATCTACTTTTCATGTTGCTTATTCTATAAGCTTATTTTGCGTGCTTATTTTCGTGGCTTATTAGTATCAAAAGTCCTCAAAAGCTTAAATAATGACTTCTATTAGCTTTCCAAGTTAATTCAATTCATTACCAAAAGTTTTTAAGAACTTTTCAAAGTAATAAGTCAAAATAAGCTCATATTTAGATTATTGCTATGCTTATTTCGTTTTTGTTTAAATAGGAGTTCTTATTTTCTGAAATGATAAGTTTCTATTCATCTTATTTGGTTTAGTGTAAGTTTAAAGTGTTAGATCAAATTTTATGAGCTTATTTGCTTACTCGTTTGGAGATTTGTTTCGTTTGAGTGCTTAATGCTTATCCTAAGTTTTTTTTACTTATCTCATATGCTTATTCATCCTAGTTAAATGCTCATTTCATTTAGATTGTAGGCTTAATTAGAATTTGTAGTTATAGATCTCTTTTAGCTAATTTTCTTCTAGCTAATTGTTATATTTCATCCTGTAGCTTATTAGGTTGTTAGATTTGTTCAATTCATCATGCTATTTGCTTAACTTCGTTTGCCTATGTGGTTTTGATCTCGATCTTAAGTGATTTGTGCTTATTCGATTAAGTCTCATTTATTATTCTTACTTGTGTTCGCTACCCTTAGTTGTTCATTTTTACATGGTTTTGGTGTCATAGCTTAATAGAGTGATCTTAATGTTTCTGGCTTACAAGTTTTGCTTATTTTGTGCTAAAGCTTGTTAGCTTAAAATCTTTTTCATTAATAAGTATGTGGCTGTGCAAGCAACAAGATTTTGTTTGGTTTGTAAAATTCGTTTGGGCATATCATTTCGTTTTGGGTCGTTTGGCTTGATTAATACCATGTGTGGTTTGGGCTTGCGATTTTAAGACTGGGCTAGATCTAGACTTGCGAGTTTTACATAGAAAGTGGTATGTTGTTTCATGTTATACCATGTTACTTTTAACAGTTTGATTTTGTTCTTTGACTTTTGGTACCGGTCAACTCACGAGACGTGAAGCTTAAGGGTTTATTTAGCTAGACCAAATTTTATTATTTGCTTTAGCTAAATAAATCGGGTGGTATTCATTTAATTGCGGGTCTCCAATTCGGTTCCATTTTCTAATCATTTTTCAATTAATTAGTGTAGATTTATTTTATAGTTTAGTAAAATGTTATTTTTTATTTTATTTTTGCCATGCTTAGTGTAGATTTATTAAATGCTATGTTTAATTTCATCATGAGTAGTGAGTAGATTTATTAGTGCTTGTTAAGTGATTAGTGACTTGAGAGAATTTAGGTGCGGGTTTAAAAAAAAAAAAAATTATTAGTCATGAGTATTTTCTTTTCGATTTAAATATCGTCATTTACTTTTAATGCAATTTAATCACTTGTCATTTATTTTTAAGCATTTTATTTTACTTGTCATTTAATTTCTCGAATCTAAGCCCGCACTTAATGAACTTTTCACATCACTTAGCAAGCATATTTGTCATCTATATCTTTTAGATCAATTTTAGTATTATCTTGTAGTTTTAAAACTTAGAATTAATATTAGTTTAATTTTTAGTATAAAAATATTTTAAATCCAAAAGTTTAGTTTACCTTTTATATGCTTTCCATTTTTAGTAGATTTAGAAAACCAAAACCAAAATTTTTTATGACATTCAAGCTCGAATTACAACTTGAACGTAGAATTCCATTCATCTCTCGTCAAGGAAACGACCCGGAAGGGTTTTGAGATATCGCTTTGGTTAAAAGTGAATTTCTTAACCTGACGGAAATACTATACTATATTATAATTGTTTCTATCCTTATTATTACGTATTTTATATATTATTATATATATTTTATACGTATTGATTTGGACGGATAATCTTTCAAAAAAATCTACAAACCTACCAACAAAAACCTCAGAACTTTATCAAACACCAGAAACACGAATGTTGATAATACTCCAAGATCCAACAGAGGAACTGGGTATGACAGAAAAACTGGGCAGTATGATAATCAGAGGGCAGTTAATGTTGTTGGGGTTAAGGAAAATATAGGTACTCAGGTAGTGCAGCAGCCTGGGATTCAGTGTTATAACTGCAAGGAATTTTGGCATGTAGCAAGGGAATGTAAGAAACCGAAAAGGGCATGGGATTTAGCTTATCACAAAGAGAAGATGCTGCTGTGTAAACAAGAGGAAGCTAGGATTTAGTTGAGTGCAGAACAAATTGATTAGAGGGATGACACAGATGATGAACCTAAATATCAGGAATTAGAAGCACAATACATGTATATGGCAACGATTCAAGAGGTCATTCCAGATGCTGCTAACAATTCTGGACCAATCTTTGATACTAAGCCATTGCAAAAGGTACATAATAGTGACGAGGACTATAATGTGTTCGCTAATGAGAGACAACATCCCAAGCAACCTAAATCTGTTAATGACACATATTTGGTAGAACAATGTGATACTAATATCACTTTTGATTCATCAGATATGAGTAATAGTAGAGAAAAGGCTGACCAGGATGATCAAATGCTTCAAAAAGAACATGAATTGCTTGCTTCTTTAATTGAACAAATGAAAATTAAAATTGATGGAAGTAAACAAACCAATAAGTCCTTAGAATCATCAAACAAAGCTTTAAGATAAGCAAACAAGTTCTTAAATACAAAGCTTAAGAGGTACCAAAATGCTGATTTTGTAAAAAAAATGCTCGTCTTAATGATAAGGTTGTGAAAGTTCACTAAGTTTTACAACTCCCTAGGCAGTGTACCTAACCGTTGTAGTGTAGCATAGGCAAGACTCCGGGGTTGTTACTGTTCTATAGGGGAATAGTGTGTGAAGGTTTGAACTAGATGTAACTAAGGTCTACGGGATTGAAAGAATAATATTTTTTGTATTTTTATATTTTAATGAAAGCAGATAAAATTTCGGGTTTGAAGGAGGTTTGTTTTAAACTAATTATCTAATAATTAAACTAAATCTAATGTGGAGAATTAGTATGATAAAAGATAAGTGTTTACTTAATCATGCATGATCCTTAGTATGCTTCTCCTAACTCTATTGCCTTGTCACACTTGAGATGTATGTGTAAGTATTTTCGAGAAGCATGACGAATTAGACGAAAACGCCGTCTACGTGAATAACTTCGGTAGGGAGAGCACAGTAGGTAGTAGGATGGATTGTTACAAGGCCAATAGGTAGATAGACGTGCATTAAAATACTTAAAAGGGATAATTCATAGATGGGTAAGGTAGTAGGAAGACTATTACCAATGGAATCCTTTCTACACAATCATGCCGCTCTAGATCTTCGATACACTTAAGTAACTAGGGTTCCAGAGTCTAAACATGCACACACATCAATCAAGATGCAATGTTCATTAGGATCTACATACCAATTCACATGCAATCATAAGCAAACACCAATGAGATCTAGCCTAGCATGTTAAAGATAAGCAAAGAACAATAACCAATCAAACAATAAGACATATTGAAAGGTTAAGGGGTAAAAGAACTTCACTATATTAAAACAAGCGATTGGGGAAGGTACAAAAGGGTTGAAAAGCCCTAAAATACTCCCAAAGTTAGCTACAAATCATTCTCTACTGAACTCTACTCTGAATATGCTATATGAAAACCTAAATTCGAGTTTGTATATATAAGAAAACAATCTCGACGGCGTCACAATAAATCCTGACGCCGTTGCGCCGTCGAATCTTCTAGGGTTTCTTTATGACGGCTAAGTTCAGACGCATCATAATTTTCCTAACGTGGTCGCTAGCAGATCCAGATGGCGTCGCAAACTTTCTTGACGCCGTCTCCACCATCTGTGATTTATTCTTCAAGCCTTCTTTTGGTGTAAGTCGTACTCTTGTCCCGTTTCTTCCAAAATAGAGCCCAAGTCACGTGTATTTCCTCCAAATGTCTTCTAAGTGCTAAAAATGCAAAAAGAAACGATTAAGCACATATTTTAAGCATTTTTGCATGATTATAGAGGTTAAATGACCCCGAAAGAGTGTATAAAATTACACCTCATCAAATACCCCTACACTTGGGATTTGCTTGTCCCCAAGCAAATGAGCTTTTCTACCTAGACAATAGCAATATCCAAGGGATTTAACTTACTCTTTAAAGCTATTCATGGCACAACCAATTAGACCTCGTAACTAGAAGTACGGAAAATACACACTAGCACCTCACAATAAGTGTTTGGATTCTCTCTTTCTTTCGGGTGTATAATGAATTATAACAATATGGGAAACGGAAAATTTAACACTCATTACTTGTCATAACATACAAATTACCATAGGCTTGATAAAGGATCAAACCTCCACCGCTAGGCGTAAGTACTAAAAGTTACTATCAAAGAGGTCTTTAAAGGGTTGTGAGGTGTAGGTGTAATATGATAAACATGGAAACGGAAACGAACGGGAAATATTTGGGGGGGTGACTGATCGGTGTATTTTACATACACCTCATTGCATGTTAATTACGCCTAGTTGCATTATTATTTATTATTATACATGTACTTTGAGTGTGTTTTGTGATTATGTAGGTTATGCATTAAATGGAGCTAAAATGAAGACTTTGTGAGCGAATGGTGAAAAGACACATAAAATGAAGTTATGATACAAATTATTCGGCTGGAAAATTGAACTCGTGGCATAGTCCAAATGCACAAGATATATTTGGGTTTTTATTATCACAACATGGGCTATTGTTATAAAAATTCTACATGTTCTCTTGCTGCTAGCGAAGTCCACGAGTAAAAAGAAATAAAAGGTTATCATGGGCCTTGGTCACAGATGGGAGAAAGAAGAAAAAAAAAGGTCCAAAGGCTATGATGGGCCTTGTTGACGTGGAGAAGAAACAAAAGGGTTTAACCCCTTTTGTTATAAAAAGAGACATGACAATTTGGAGTATTCATTCTAGGGATTGAAAGGAGACGCCAGAAAAGAAAAAAAAAAGATTCGGTTCTTTTTTTGGATTTAACAAGTTGGATTTACCCGCGCGTTGCTGCGGGGCTTAAGGATATTTGTAAACTGTTCTTGTTTGTTTGATGTGGATGAAAAGAGTTAAAAGTATGTAATTAAGGAATATAGGTAGCTTATAAAAGTTACCATGCATATCATAATGTACATAGTTGTTTATAGTAGTAGTTGTTCAAAAGGATATGTTTTGAAGTACCTACATGACCCATTTGCTTTAAGTTCATAGCTACTAAGGGTACATAGTTACTCAGTTCCAAAAGAAGTGAGCTGTATAGCTACTAAGGGTACATAGTTACTCAGTTCCAAAAGAAGTGAGCTGTATTGTTTGGTTTCTACATATTAGCATAAAGGTTTTGGTGTTCACTTGTCGTGTTTCATTTTTTTGGTAACCTCTGGGCAATCAGCTGTTGCAGGGTCTTTGAACGGTTCGTTTGGTAAACATAATTTGTGCCCAAAATTATATTCTTTCAATATATTAAAACTATGTCAAAATTAATTAAATAATCCGTTTGTATCACAGATTTTAAAAACCTTTTATAATGACACTGTAGTGACATGCCATGGTTTACGGTAACTCCAATCGAACGCATAAAGAAGCAGAGAATCAGGTCAACGCGAAGCGTATTAAAAACCTGATTTCTTTAGGAAAAATCCTCCTTAAACTTCTCTTATAGTTTGTTCTAGTGGATGAGTCGTACTTCCATGAGTCCATAGCGTCTAGTTTTTAATCTTGAAATCAAGTTTCATAGTTTATAGTCTTATTAATTTTCTCAAAAATCTAATTTTGCACGAAACAAATAATAGGTCACAATGAGCATGTATTTGAACATGAATTAATAGACTTGTTTTAACATCATCTTTCTTTAGGTTTTAGTCCGTATTGTATACATATTAGGCGCGAATACAAGTAGTCAAGTAAAAATATGCACATAAAGACTAAAGCTAATGATGATATTAAATTAACAAGTAAACATGTAAAATCCGAGTTCTCAAGCGAGTCTTCCCCAATTGGAGAACCATAAGACCCTCACTAGGTTTTCATCAATGTGCCTAGATCGCCCCATTCATCACAAAAGTGATTGAGTGGGTCTTATGGCCGGAAAGGTAAACTAAATCAGACTAAATATATAAAAAGATCTAGTTTCCAAAAATAAAAGATTTTAGTTACCATAAATAAAATCAAGATCTTTATATATATAGTGTGATCTATTATAAAAAGAAACAGATCTACTAAATTAACAGTTTAATTTTATTCCTTTTTACAATATTAGCAATCAGTTGTTTTCAAGATCTAGATCTACAAATTTTATTTAATTATGGCAAGGATTTGCATAATCTTTGCCATATTTGCAAGAAAAACATTAAATAAAATATTAAGCGCAGCAGATCAAGTATATGAATTAAATCTAGGCGTGAACATTCAAGACATGATATAATTCAAAAGTGTAACCCTAATGCCAAAACGAGTTGACTCGTGATGCCACTGTTGGGATTTAACATTCTAGGTAACCAGTTTAGCTACGAGTACGCAGCGGAATGGATCTAGTTTTAGCATATAGATTAACACATAAATTAAACAAGTAATTTACTAACCTTTTTGTTTAATGATAAAAATCAATAAACTTACGCCTGATCTTGATCTTGAAACGAGTGATTAAATTACCACCTCTACGGTTGCTCACACAACACGTCGAACAAGTACGCAACAATGCTAGTCGTAACTTCACGAGCTAACATGTGTCAAATCAAACAAACCAAACACACCCTTTGTGTTCCCTTGAAGTCGAACCAAAGCAAACCCTAATTAGGGTTAATGACAAAACCCTAATTCTCAAAACCCTTAAGTGTATTCGTCAACCAAGGAAAAAACACCAAACAAATACCAAGTGTATCTTGAATCTTCTAGCAAGGAGATCAAGCAAAACCAAGAACCCTAAAGGTGATTTAGGGCTCGCGGTTTAGGGATAAAACCAAAAACCCTAATGAGTTAGGGTTTCGGCGATTTGGATGAGAAAACCGAAAAACCCTAAAGGTTTAGGGATTCGGTCGATTGGGTTTTAGGGAGAGGGAGAGAGTACCAAAAATTCTTTAGGTGATTTAGGGATCGAATGAATTGAAGAATGAGGGATAGAGGGTGTGTTTATATAGGCACCCCAACACACTAATTCTTGTGGGATAAGATTAGTATAAATTCTATAATTAAAACAAATCTTCTCCCCTTCCTTTTTCTCTCCCTAAAGATCGGCCAAAAACCCCTTGTAGAACCTTTCAAGGAGTCGGCCAAACATGGGGCTCCTTGAGGTTCGGGTTTTATCCGGTTTAGTCCCTTGTTTTTATATTTAAAGTGTCCATTAAATTAATTAAACAAGTAACTAATTTAATGACTATTTAAATATATTTCGTAAAGTAAAACATACTCTTCATGTTTAACGTGTGTGCCCCCAATAGGCTCACGTATTTCTAATCGTATACCATGCGGATTCAACTACCATATTCCAACAGCTTTTTGGGTGAATTTGGGGTGAAAGTGTTAGCTAATTATTTATAAGAATACACGCAGATTAGGTTGCTAAGCCAAGAACTCAGACAAAGATATACAAACTATACACAACTCTACATCAATCTCTTTTCTTTTTCTTTTCTATTTTTCTCTTTTTTTGAATAATACATCATAACTTAGGGTTTATAATACACCTCTACACTTGATTTTTAGAACTCATAATTATAATCTAATTAATGACCCGAATTGAGGCGGATCAACATAACATGCAGATCATTTGACAAACATATGGGGGTATTGACTTAACTTTTCTTCCCCATTCTTCTGCGAAATAAATACTACCATGAATCTCAATCGTCCCAAAACTGTATTTACAAGGATAAGGACTTAGCAACCGTGTACTTAAATAATTAACTTGGGTTAAAACAATAATGTACTAAAAGCGAGTACATACAAGGTAGGCTAAGGCGATTTGGGTGTAACAATTGGTTTAAGGGTGACAATGCTCTTCATTAATAGTCCGGCTTAACCAGAAAATTACAAGAACTATGAAAAAGGATAGGCTCGGAGGGTTGTACTAGGGGTATCCTGCACTAAAAATGAGTGCTTATATGATCGATGTGACCATCATAACAATTACAGGTTTAAAACATGGGTTAATCCTAGTGCCTCTTATCTAGCAAATCCTAATACTCACTATGCGGTCTCGGGATGCATCACAAAAACAAGTTCTAGAATTTAATATACTATCGGTACACTCATATAATTTAATACCGATACCAATGTTCCAGAAAAGGTGACAAAGACCATACGTACACATCTGTAACGACGGAATAGACACATATGACTGCATTCGAACCTTAACTCGAACAAGCTAAAGGTATAAACTATCTTGGGTATCGAAAATGGATACCCGAATTCCTATAGATCTAAAGGCGAACCTCACATTTTTGGGGTGGAATTCTGAGGGTTTTTGTGCTAGTCATATAAATTCCTATCCATGAGACGCTATTAATACTCGGTTTTCGTCGGTATGTGTCATAAAAAAATTTAAATTTTGGTTAAAATTACCTTTTATGCTATGTTTTGATATATTACCCATCATTTTAAGGAACAAACAAATGGCAAATGAAAGAATAGTTTCTAAGGCTTATTCCCCCTACACTTAAGTTGAACATTGTCCCCAATGTTCTATAGAAGTACCCGTAAAAACGAATAAAGGGAAAAGAAAACAAGTAAAAGAAACTAGTACTCCCCTGGTTTGCTCAATAATGGAGAAGAAACATGCGATAACTGGTTAAATCGTCCTCTAAGAATCGTTTAATGAAACTTCCTAAGAACTTCCAAGCTTCTTCTCATCAAATATAACTTGTAATCAAAGACAACTGTTAGTGCAAATATTACGATATTTAATCTATACAATCACTTTATGTTTTGGTGATGACAAACATGTAACTTATAATACATAACGTAAAGTGCGCAAGTTACCCGTAATCACAAATCATTAATGCATACATGCACTACATCTATCGACGTCTTAAGTCTACATCAACACACACATTTGTCTACACCCGATGTAAATCACTTAAGGTATGTACAAATAAATCATTAAGCATGATTAGTGATCAAGAAAATATTTTTTCTTAACCATTACATTTTCACAAAAGTATTTTTACAAAACAAATAATTATACAAAATACTTTATAATAAAAGAAAATATTTTATTTAAATAATAAAATTTGAATCTGGTTTTCCCCCCCAAAATAGAAGCTTCTATACCAGATACAACCTTCCTCACAAAAAGACAAAAACATAAGTGTATCTAGTGGCGGCCCCCTTATAGGCCTGGTGGTCCCCAGATATATCTAGGACCGCCAGGACCGCCACCAGCTAGCCGTTGGGATTCCTGTTTATAAATACTGCTGATGTGCTGTCGTGTAGGGTCAATTTATTGATTACCAAGTTTTAAATTTATATTTAGCCGACTTAACCTAAAACAACACTTTAACGGGCAGTATACCCGATCGGGTAGAGTTTCGTGCTAAGTAGGGTGTCGAACACTAAGAGCGAACGTTAACCTTATATTCTATTTGTATTTTAGTTAATCTAATTAGTCTATGTTAATTCTAATTACTGGTTAAACCTATGCTATATATGTTTCTAATGATAAATAGGGGATTTTTAGTTTGAGAGACTAGCATAGGTTTAGTGGTGACAAAAATCAATCCAATACACAATAAACATACAAAAAGACAATCAGAAGATAAAAGAATGACACAAGCCAAATGATAGAAAGCTATATTAGCCATATTAAATCCGATTAAATGCTGGTTTGTTTGTTTAGTGCAATGATTACTTATCCCGAAGCGGCATATCATTCTTAAGACTTAGACAGGATATCATCCTAAGACCTATGTTGATCCCAACTTAAGATCTTGCTTACCTTGTAAAAGGGTTAGTTGTATTAAATAGATTCAAAACAACTATGATAGAAACTTTATTAATACTAAAGAGTATGCAGAATCTAGTCTTTAATACTTAGAAGAATATGAATGTAATAGTGAACTGAATGAACAATGTATAAACAACGTATAACTGAAAAGCTCCAATATTATTATTATGAATAATACGAGTACTCTGTGTAGTACTAGGGTTTACAACCTTGAAGCTATGTATCAAAACGTCTATGACTATTGTGTATACAAAACCATAACCTAGGATCTCCTTTTATACACTAAGGAGTCCTTTACAAGATAACTACAAATCTTCTATAATGTTAAACTTATACGTATCTTTCTAACTAAATAGAATATACTCTGAATAAGTCAATGCATATCACTTTCACACGTCTTTATCCCTTTAGCAGTCTTCATGCAGCAGTCTTAAGTCCTTCAGCAGTGTTAAGTTAGTACTGGCAGTACTAACTTTCTTCTAGCAGTACTAACTAGTTAGTACTGGCAGTTGTATCTTAAGCAGTACAAAGTCTTTGGCTTGGCAGTACTAAGGATAATGAGTTTAATTCCCAACAATCCTCCCCTAAACTTGTGATTTACCTCCAAATCATCAAGTTTCTTGAATTAAAACCTTGTTCTCTGAGAGGATTCTTCCAAACACTTCATCTTCTTGGTCTTTCAACCTGCATGAATATCTTCCTAAGAAGCTCTCTTGACATCTCACTATCTTGTTCCACCAAGAGTTTTGCAACTAACATCTGTGTAAGAACACCTCTTGACAAAGGATATTCCCTTTCAACCAGCATGTAGATATCCATTCCATCCTTTGTAGATACATGATGTACTCCACATGTATCATACAGTCTCCATGTTACATCAAAAATATGTTTTTGAGACTTCCATAACTCATCATCAGCATCAGGTTCAAACAATCTTTTCAACTCAACCCATAATTCTCTTTCTTTGTCTTCTGTTGGTTCAGTTGATGTGAACTTCTCTTTTACTAGACTCCACAGCTTCACTAAGTCTTCTCTGTCAAATGCTTTTAGCATATCATCAAAGAATTGATATACCTTAGTATGATTACCAACTCTGATGATCTTCCAGTACTTCCTAGCTCCTTCAGTGTAAATCTCCCAATCAATTATAGGATACTTGGTTTGTAAAGCTTCAACATTCATTCCTTGCTCTGGAACTATTATCATCATTTGTTGTATCCTTTCTTGTGACAGTTCTTCTTCTTCTTTATCCTTTGGTTCTTCAACTGGTTCTGAGCTTTCTCTAGTCTTTTGTCTCTTTGAACTTTCTTGAACAAGTTCTTCTTCTGCATCTCTTTTAGAACTTCCAGCTGCCAACTCAGGAATTACTCTTTCACTTTCACTCTCCATTGGAACAAATGTGTGTACTCTCCTCATTGTAGTTTCAAACAGATTCTTGATTTCATCAAAAGAATAACTCTTCAACTGCTTCAGTGTATGACTTCCCATGTTCTTGATATATTGAGACATGTAAGTCCTCTGTTGAGCTTGTGTGAGTGGCTTGTTTCTCCTTTCTTCAGCTCTTTGTGCAGCAAAGTATCTCTTTCTCTCATTGATAAGCTCTGCAAGCAATCTTGCTTTTTCAGCTTCAGAGTACATCTCTCTTTCCTCTGATTGTAATCTCTGTGCAAACTCTTCATCAGCTTCAACTCTAGCTTGAATGTCATCCCATTCTTCAATATTTAAAGAGCTTGCTTCTTCTTGTACTCTGGCAATCCTCTGCCTTTCTTCTTCATCAATTTCAGCCTGTAATCTCAGAGCTTCTTCATAACCAAGTCTTTCTTGTTCTAGCTGCAACTTTGTCTTGGTCTGAATAGTCTCAGCTTCCTCCATTATAGCTTTACCCTTGTCTTTGGCTGAACTAGCACCAGCAGTACTAACTGATGCACCAGCAGTGGAAACTGGCTCAGCAGTACTAACTCCTTTTTTAGCAGTATAAACTTCTTCAGCAGCAGTGAACTCAAAATCAGACTCCATATCATGCCTCCCTTAAACCTCTGCATCATGTTGTACTAAAGAAATATTAGGATCTTGGTCAATTTTAGCTATCTTCCTCCCCTGTTTGGAAGGATCCTTCAAATCCTCTTCATCATCAGATACAACAATTTTGGCCTTCCTTCTAGCTTGTCTAGTCTTGACAGTTTTCTCCAATTTCTTCACCTTTTTGATAAGCTTTATAAAAGCAGTACCATAGACTTTCTTTGTCTGCTGCAAGTCTGTCTCCAAAGCTACAACTCTGTCTGACAATTTTGTAACCAAATCCATCAATTCATTGTGTTGCATTCTGCCCTCATCACTTCCAAGTGTGTGAACTCTTGGGAGAGGTGAATCATAGGGCATGGATGGGGTCTTATCAATGTTACCACTGCCCTGTCCTGCATGTAAGCTAGTAACAGTAGTGACAGCCCCTCCATGTCTGACATCCACACTTGTAGAAGCAGCCTCATCTGCTACATTGATTTGAGTAGGAGATCCGGGCTGAGGAACCACATATTCATGTCTGGTAGTTCTCTTAGAGGGTGATGAACTTGGTGGTTGTGAGGTTGATGGAGCACTGGTGGGTGTGTGATGGGACTCAACTAGGACTGTTGATCCTTCACCCTGAACAACTGGGCCCTGAACAAGCATTGTTGGAAACAATGGAATGTCCACCCTAGTATAACCCTTAGAAGCCCTCCTCATATTGCTAAAAAGTTTTTGTGTAAGGGTAGGAGCAATATAAGTTCTGTTGTGAGGTAGAAGCAGTCTCTTGTGCTTGTTTAAAAAGACTTGAATAAATCTTGGATACATCAAAAATTTATGTTTACTTTCCAAGTTTTTCACCATTCCATCAAAAATCATCTTAGAAAAATTAAAAGTTCTGTTTGTGGCCAAGCAAATGATAGCAGTTTCTATATTGCTACTAAATTGTTCCCAAGCAGTTTTCTTAGAACTGAAACAATAAAAGGATGGTATAGATCAAAAACCTCCATTGAGGGGAAAAGTGTCCTTTTTAAAAGGTTAATTTGTTAGAATTTGACACATACCCCATAAGAGCAAGTTGCTCAAAAATTTCAGTAGTAGGCAAATTACTAATACCATTAGAATCTTCTAACTTGATGTTAGCAGTGTATTTATTAAAGTGATGGTCATTAAATATTCCCGAGCCTTGTATAAGTAAATCGTAGTTTACGGGAATTTA
>BQNB010098624.1:13860-25112 GCA_026074375.1 Tanacetum coccineum
TAAAGTGCATGGTAGAGGTTGTGGAGGTCACGGGTTCGAGCCTTGCTCACCCATGACTTCTCAATTTCCCAAGTATTTTTATTTGCAAAAAAAATTTTACACACTTAAACGTAAGCTCGAAATAAGCACTTTTTGTAAAAATACTTTGTATAAAACTAACTAATAAGCTGGAAATAAGCTCTAAAAGGTGACAGACTTGGCTTTTCAAACTAAGTGACTTAAAGGATTCACTGTTGAGCATTTTTAGACACAATAAGCAAAAAGAAAAAGAAAATAAGCAAAAACAATCTAAAGGCTAAACTAAATAAGCACTAAGAATAAAAAATAAGCTAACAAAATGAGCTAAACTAAGCTTAAAATGACAGATTCACTTACAAGGATCTTAAACTTAAAATTCTAAACTGGCAAGGCTAATAAGCTTGAATAAGCTCTACCCTAGGCTAAAAAGCTAAAAGAACCTTAAACCTATCCTTATAAGCACTCTAAACACAACCAAAGAAAATCCAATAAGCCAATAAGCTTAGGAAAGCTAATAAGCTTATTGGCCCAAACTAGTAATCAAACAGCCAAAAAGGCACTTTTAGGCTTTATTTTAAGCCCCAAATCAGATCCTTATGGCTTAATGACTTATAACACTCTAAAGCTTATCCTACAAACTATCTAAAACAACAATTAAAAAGCATTTTGAAAATCAAATAAGCTATGAAAAAGGCTTATGAAAAGGCTGTTTTACTCAGTATGAGCTGAGTTTTTCAAGTTTTTAAAAAGACAAAAGCAAAAGTGCAAGCCTATTTTTAAGCAAGTAAATAAGTTTCAAAACCAAAAATAAGCATAAACAGATCAAGTTCATACACCAAAGAGCTTATGCAAGAAATTTCAGAACCTAAAACAACCTAACACTAACTTAAAATTAAGTTCTAAAACTGGCTAAATAAGAAATTTTAACTAAAAACTTTAGAAAAAAGGACAGATTATGTCTACACCACAATTGTCAAATGCAGGCCTAAGACTCATTCATTCTTATGCATAATGAGCTATTTAAGAACAAATTCCAAGCCTTAAAAGCAACTTATAAGTAAAATCTAAAAATAAGCAGTTTGAATAAGTAAAAACACACAGTTTCTAAAAATTTAATAGACAAGACCTTAAAACTAAAATGTGAACCATAAAAACTTATTAAAACTTATCAAAGGACCTAATTAGAGCTTAATGAATTTAGCTTAAATGCCAAAACAAGCTCAAGCAGTGGTAACCATAGTTACCACTGCTTGTGCCAAACACCCCTTTAAAAACTGAAAATCCATTTAAAGCTTAAAACAGAACTTGTAAAGCTAAAACAGATTAAGTGCTATGCATAATAAGAATAATTAAGCAAAAACCAAAGAGAAATAAGCACTCTACATTAAGCTAAGCTATCAAGCAGTTTTAACTAAAAATGGGGCAGATTTTAAGAAAACTAAAACTAAACATTTATAAGCTATAAGCTAAGTACATTAAACTAACTAAGGCAGATTAAATACAAATAAGCAACATTAAGCAATAATAAGCAGATAAGCAGATAATAAGCATAAATAAGCAAATGAACAGTAAATAAGCTAAAAATGAAAATGAGAGCGTACCTTAGTCCTTTGCTTAAACAAGGACAGAAATGCTCAAAAGAGCTTATCAACAAGCTCTAGCTTGTTTGAAAACAAGCTAGTAAAACCATAAGCCCTTCCATTTTAGGCTTATCATCCAAAAGCTTAAACCAGAGTTTTCTTTTGAGTATATAAAACAGAGAACTAAATGACTTATAAGAACTCAAAAAGCTTACAAAATTTTTACTTGGAAACAGTTTTTAACATAAAAAGCATAAGAGTAAAACAAGTTAACATAAAACCTTAAAAACTAAAATTTTCATTAAACATTAAAAGATTACAATGCTTGAAAGGAAAGTACAGGTTAAAGTAAAATAAGCAGTAAAAATAAGTAAAAAAACAAGGTTACACTACTCTGGATCGAATGCAAAGATTGACTTAGATGAAAGCTGAAAACCATACATACCTTACAATGATATTTGACTGTCAATCGTCAATTGGACCTATGAATCATCACCCCGAAAATTGTTACTTGAAATCACACAAAAACATCTCAAAAAGACCCAATCAATTTATAAATTATATCAACAATAAAATGGTGGACTAACAAAAGTGAGCCGTAAATAATTAAGGGTAAAATTATAGTATAAAAAAATATAACATTTACAAATCCTGTTCTTGTTGATGTAAGCTCTATTTTGAAAAAAAAAATGACAGGGAAATTAGTTTGCAAATTTTGATTGTGTGAGTTTGGTGGTTTTTTGTTATGAAATCCTTGATTTTTTTCTGATATGATGATAACGATATGGATTGGTTTTCAATACTTTATGCAGTATTTTTGGTAACTGTTAATGTGTTTCACATTGACTTTGAATATTGCATTCAATTATTTCCAATCGCAAAAGATGTTTCTGGTTTAAATTCAAAAATATAAAAAAAATTTTTTAAAATTTTGGGGGGGGGGGGGTTGGTGGAAGGGGGGAAGGGTGGGTTGGGATGAGGGGGGGGTGGGGGGGGGGGGTCCCACTTTTTATTAGTTTTGTTTTGACAATAATTTATCACAAATGGGGTGGGGGTAATAAAAAAAATTATTTTTGGGGTGGGGGTCCTTTTTTATAAAATAGGGGGTTGGTTGAGATGTATTCTTGTGCTTAGCACCCTGAGTCGAAACCTGGCCAAGTACATATTTTTCAGATTAAGCTGTCATAATAAATGCCTATGTGGCATGTTGAATGCCTACGTGTCATTCTTGAATGTATAAGTGGCAAAAACAGTTGTTGACTGGGATTTAAAAATTAATGACTTGGACTAAAATTGTGCTGATGGGAATTCTTAAAGATGGGGGAATGTTTGTGGCATTTACAATTCTGGTAAGGGGACATTCTGTGTGATTATGTGGCATTTATGTTGCATGAGGTGGCATTGTTGTATCCTGTTATATATAATGTAAGATTACTACGGCTATATCATTTATTTAAGATTTATCGTATGTTGAGTTTAAATATGGTTGGCGAAGAGATTAAGTTAGATGTTGGATTTGTTGGAAGCGTAAATTGAAAGTCGGTGAGGGTTAGGTTTAGAATGGATTTGTTGCGATATTTGCGGTGTTGTCCATATGGTTCGAAACCATATGCGTCTAACAAATAGTGTTTTTAATAACTTATTTGTATGTTGGTAAGTTAATAAAATGTAGGATCGTGATTAAGTTAGTTGTCGGATATTCTTACGGGTCAATAAAAGATGTACTTTTATAAAATGGATATTTTCACGAGTCGAGTCAGATAAAAATAGAAAGTTGATATTCTTAGAAAGGTCATGTCGAAATTTTATAAACTCTATAAACGTTTTGAAAAATATACTTTTATTATTAAACTAAGAATAAAATGAAGAATAACGTTAAGAGTCGAGTTTAGGTCAGCATTTATGGTTATTGAGTCAAACTTTAATGTGTCGGGTCAATAAAAGACGAAATACACTAAAAGACAAAATACACTAAAAGACAAAATACATTAAAGATGAATCAATAAAGATGTAAATACACGAAAAGATGAAAATAAATTAAAAGACCAAATACTTTAAAAAGACGAAAATAACACTAAAAGATGAAATACACTAAAAGATGAAATACACTAAAAGACGAAATATTTTTGAAGATGTTTCAAAGTGTCGAGACTTGTCAAAACTTATAACTTTTGAAAGTACGTTTTGAAAAGGTAGGCGTGTCTAATCATGTCGATGATCAACTCTTGCGTTAAGGTTGTTCATGTAAATCTATTCTTAAACGACAATTATATGCTAGGTTGTCGCTAGGACCGTGTGATTCGTCTTCACTTGATTGATTTCTTTTGATCCACAGCTCGCTTAAGGTGAGTTCATAGCCCCACATTTTACTCGTTTTGAATAAATGTTTTATAACTTGGGGTGAGAAACATTGCTTGTTTTTAAAACTGGACACAAGTACTATACGTGAGATTTCCCTGTTTACGTGTTACCTAAGTAGCGTTTAGACCACTATTGCTTGAATTATTATGAACCGTTAATTACCTTTAACATACTGGCTGGTTAAGTAAGCACGACTGAATAAATAGATCTATTGGGACTAATTATCCCTATCCAGGTAAGAAGCACTTACTTGTTCGAGTTTGCCAAGAACAAACGAATATATATGTCATATCGAATCTAGTTAGGTGGTCTTTGGTCGGACACCTGTAAGGGCAAGCAATTATATGGCGGTGTACATGCTACTTTCCATTATTAGCTTTGGTGTCATGAGCTTAGTGCTACGTAAATACCTCTTTGTGTGAAGTTGTATCTGTTATAACTGTCGCATACATTTTGAAATCTTATGGTCTACTATAATAACGTTCAAACTAAACCTATGAATTCACCAACTTTATGTTGACGTTTTAAGCATGTTTTCTCAAGTGCTTAGCTTGGATGTCGTTGCTTGATTTATGTGAAGTCTATTTGCATGGACTGGATTTCAAGAACTTATCTATGATTTTACCTATGTTTAAATACCGTTGTTGAACTCATTTAAGCTTCCACATCTTGACTCTTAATCATTCGGTTTGATTGATGTAAAACTTATTACTATTTTAACCTAATGCAACGGTGTTTATTTTCAAAACGTACCCTTAGAGGTCGTTCTTTATGCTTTAAAACTAAGATACTCATGAAAGTTACGCCCTCGGATGCTTATTCGGACGGGACCCTATTTGGGAGTGTGACATATTGGTATCTAGAGTCAAGGTTATAGAGAACCAGGTAGAATAACTAGGTCTGGTCTATAACCAATATGTGATCCTACGTGATTATATGTGCTTTACGTAATCTTACGTGTACGTAATATGTATATGTAATATATAAGTAAATACTAAGTATAACTAATATTACTATAATTATATTGCATTTCATCTCGTCATACCGCATTCGATGGCCCATTCATTCATCTATTCATCTATGCATTCATTTACCCATTCATTTATTCATTTTTCCTGCATCATGCATGGTTGATATAAAGGAAATTTATATAAACTTTTGCTTGTGCAGGTCATGACCATCTTCGTTATCTTAGTTTTATCAGATTCGTCAAAGGAGAGTGTGGGACACTAGCTGGATGAGTTATCTTGTTTGGCACTATCCCTACCACCATCCCAGATACCATACCTACTGTGACCCCACCTGCTACTCATATTGATACCACATTGATACCTGTTGAGATCCCTACTGTTTCACCTATTATACCATCATCTCCAGATTACACACCTGCATCACCTGATTACTCACCCGCATCTGATACGGAGTTTGATCCACCTGAGGATCTGTCATCAGATCATATACCACTGCTACCAGCTACTTCACCATTCTTATTATCGACTGATGATTCTTCAAACAATGACACTCCTGATACACCACCATCACCTACCCATGGTACACCATTTACTGAGATTACCCTTTCAACCCAGAGATCACCTGCAGCATTTGGAGCACTTCGTCGCCGAGTCATGATTCTTGCACCCGGACAGCCTATTCCTCATGGTCGACCGTACCGCTACCATCCTAATAGACCAGTACACAT
The DNA here is from genome assembly GCA_026074375.1 of Tanacetum coccineum. NCBI lineage: Eukaryota > Viridiplantae > Streptophyta > Magnoliopsida > Asterales > Asteraceae > Tanacetum > Tanacetum coccineum. Next base: position 19,519 of record BQNB010098624.1, read on the forward strand.
GATGACTGCGAGGAAGAGGATTAGGCCGCTACCTACCCATCGTCTTGCCGTGAGACATTCAGTTGACTACTCTTCATCAGATCCCTTTACCTTTGATTATTCATCAGAGACTTCATCGAATTCTTCTTCAGATGACCTATCCGATTCTTCATCTGGTCATTCATCTTCGGATCATTCATCACCAGCACTACCATTGGGTACGAGATCTAGTCATCAGTTATGTTCATCAGTACTGAGTATTCCTTATTCATCTGCTGCTACTATCGAGAGACCATCTCATTCTTCTTTTGTAGGTCCTTCTCGCAAGAGGAGTAGGTCCCCTACCACATCTGCACCGAGATCTTCACCTATACCTAGAGCATTGTCACCAACACGCGTTGATCTTTTACCACTACCTAAAAGGATTAGGAGTTCTGATTCTGTGACAAATTTAGAGGATTGTTTGGATGAGAGTTTTGAGTTTTCTATACCTAGAGAGACTAGTTTAAGGGATGATGTTGTTGTCAGGGGTAGTGATGAGCCTCACTCAGAGCATGATATCTATCTCGAGATTTAGGCAAAGATTGGTGAGTGTATTGCTTACGCGGATGCTCTTAGAGCAGAGGGGATAGATGCTAGGGTTGTGGTTGAGGCTGTCGCTCGAGAGGAGGTCGAGACAAGTATGAGGGGCCGGGTTAAGGTTAGAGTTAAGAGGGTTACGCATCCTGCAGTGCCAGATGATGTCCCCAATCCTGCTCAGAAGGAGAGAGTTGTAGAGGTTACTTATGAGACATTGGGAGACCTGGTACAAAGATTTCACGATCACACTGTAAAGATCCTAATTCACCGAGTTTAGGTTACTTATGAGACATGGAACGGAAGGAGAAGGTTCATAGCTTACGAATCTAGCCAACTCAAAGCACATGTGAAGAAACTATACCATACCACTAGGAAATTAGTGAAGTACCAAGTATGTGTTTTGGACTTGAAGATGTGGAGGTACTATCTGTATGGTACGAAGTGTGTCATGTTCACTGATCACAAAAGTTTTCAACATATTCTTGATCAAGAAGAGTAAAACATGAGATAACGACGGTGACGGTGGTTAGAGTTGTTGAGCGATTACGATTGTGAGATCCGATACCACCCAGGAAAGGCAAACATGGTGGCTGATGCACTGAGCCAAAAGGAAAGAATTAAGCTACTGCGAGTTCGGGCCTTGGTTATAACTATTGGGTTAAACCTTCCTAAGCGATTCTAAGTGTCAATCGAAAGCCAGAAAAGAAGAGAATTTCATAACCGAAGACCTGCATGGTATGATTAATAAGCTTGAACCTCGTGCTCACAGAACATTATGTTTGAATAACCAGAGTTGGATTTCGTGTTATGGTGACTTGAGAGCTTTGATTATGCACGAGTCTCATAAGTCAAAGTATACCATCTATCCTGGATCGGATAAGATGTACCAAGATCTGAAGAAGTTGTACTGGTGGCCCAACATGAAAGCAAAGATCACCACCTACGTCAGCAAGTGTTTAACGTATGCCAAGGTTAAGGTAGAATATCAGAAGTCGTCTGGTTTGTTGGTTCAACCAGAGATTCCATAGTGGAAATAGGAGAACATAACGATGGACTTTGTGGCTAAGTTGCCAAAGACGGCAACCGGCCAAGACACAATTTGGGTAATCGTTGATCGCCTCACTAAGTCTGTTCATTTCTTACCCATGAGAGAAGATGACACATTAGAGAGTTGTTGAGACCAGTATCTTAACGGAAAGTAGTCTCAGGCATGGAGTGCCAGTTAGATAATCTTCCGACAAGTGATGGGAAATTCACTTCACATTTTTTGAAGTCTCTTCATAAAGCGTTAGGTACTCGATTGGATATGAGTACAGCTTACCACCCGCAGACTGATGGTCAGAGTGAGAGGATTATCCAGACATTTGAAGACATGTTGCGTGCAAGTGTACTCGACTTTGGAAAAGGTTGGGATAAATATTTACCATTGGTAGAATTCTTGTACAATAATAGTTACCATACCAGCATTAAGGCTGCACCGTTTGAGGCGTTGTATGAGCGTAAGTGTCGATCACCTATCTGCTGGGCTGAAGTTGGAGATAGTCAGCTTATGGAATAGAGATACCATGAGTCATATGAGAAGATGTTAAATTCACAAGAGCCGGATCCAAGCCGCCCGTGATCGTCAAAAGAGTTATGACGACGTAAGACAGAACCCCTTGAGTTTTAAGTGGGAGATAAGGTCATGTTAAAAGTATCGCCATGGAAAAGGGTGATACCTTTTTGGCAAACGGGGAAAGCTGAACCCTCATTATATTGGACCTTTTAAGACATGCTAAGTATGTACCGTTGCCTACCGACTGAACTCTCAGTGCAGTTGGAGCAGGTTCATAGTTACGTTTCAGTCTTAAATCTGAAGAAATGCATGTCTGACGAAACTCTTGCTATACCACTGGATGAAATCCAAATCGACGACAAACTCTACTTCATTGAAGAACCTGTCGAGATCATGGACCATGAGGTCAAGCGTCTGAAGCAGATCCGTATTCCGATTGTCAAGGTACGTTGAAACTCTAAAAGAGGTCATGAGTTTACATGGGAACGTGAAGACCAAATACAGCAAAAGTACCCGCACCTTTTTGCTAATCTTAAACCTTCGTCGAATGCTACGTCTTAATCTTTGAGGACAAAGCTCTTTTAACGAGGAAAAGATATGACACCTTGCAAATTTCCGATCAATATTTTAGCCATTTTCGTTTGGTAATTTGAAATTTTAATGTTTCGTTTAATTTTTACGGGTAACCGAGAAGTTGTTCCGTTGTTTACTAAGAATCATTGCTGGAAGTGATCCGTGCATCCAAACATCGTAGTCTTTCGTCAGTAGACGCGTTTTTACATTTTTAATTGATATTTAAAATTTCAGAAATTTACGTGAAGTCGTTAGTCCTTTTCGTTAGTTGCGTGTTCCAGATACGTTTAGTGACATAAGTATATGCATGGAAACTTAAAATTAAATCAAATGAGAGCACTATATTCCTAGAATGTTGGATACCAAATTGGTCCCCCCCCCCCTTGGCCCTTGTTTGCAATCGGATACACACACACTCACACTTAGGATACCATTTTGAATTTGTAATTCTAGGAGACATGTATCCCTTTATCTAGCTTAGTACTAGTCCTTACCTAGGGCCTTCCATTGGAGATTTCAAATTGTCCCTTTGGGGCTTGTCTCCGGTACACACACACACATACACACACACACACTCTCTCTCTCTCTCTCATTGGATTCAAATTTATGGCTTATAAGTTACATATCCAAGTCTCTTATATTTCACTCATTCATTCATTCCCTATTTGCAAGAAAAACATACACTTACTCTTTCTTTCTCTTCTCTTATGCGAACCACCATTAACACACATACAAATTCATACTTTTCAATCTTAGATCAAAACCATTTGAAGATATATTGTTCGAGGTTGATTCTTATTATATCCGGGTAGTGTATATACAACGTTTGGGTTGTTTTTAGTTTCTAATCGTCTTCTGTCTTTGTAATTCACTTTGTTTTTCAATATATGAGATGTACTTTTATTTCGTATGATATTTCCAAACAAGGTGTACCAAGCGAATTGGTGTTGAAATCATTACAACTATTTTTCTATAAAACTAAAAGTCTCAAAGTTTAATTTTTTATTTATAAATGGAAGAACATGAAAAATAGTTGTACTTTTGCGTTTAAAAGTTCGCTGCGATCATTTTGATATATATATTGTTATTACTACGGCTATATCATTTATTTGAGATTATCGTATATAGTGAGTTTAAATGTTGTCGCCGAAGAGATTAAGTTAGATATTGGTTTTTTTGAAAGCATGAATTGAAAGTCGATGAGGGTTAGGTTTAGAATGGATTTATTGTGATATTTACGGTGTTGTCAAAAATCGATCGGATAGACTTTTTGGAGTCCATATGGTTCGAACCATATGTGTCTCACACATGGTGTTTTAAAAACTTATTTGTCATGTTGATAACTTAATAAAATATAGGATCATGATTAAGTTTGTTGTAGATTATTTCTTACCGAGTCAATTAAGATTGTACTTTCATTAAAACAGATATTTTCACGAGTCGAGTCGGATAAAAATGGAAAGTTGATATTCTTAGAAAGGTCATATCGAAATTTTATAAACTCTATAAACGTGTCGAAAAATATACTTTTATTATTAAACTAGTAATAAAATGAAGAATAACGTTAAGAGTCGAGTTTAGGTCAACATTTGCGGTTATCGGAGTCAAAAAATTTAGTGTGTAGGTGTATATAAACAAAATACACTAAAAAGACGAATTCATTAAAAGACGACATTAAGGACAAATACACTATTTTTCAAAGATATATCAATTAGAAATGTCCGACTCAAAGAAAAATGTAAAATACAAGTTTTAAGTTAAAAACAAAACTCAAAGTTTTGACCACTATGTAATATTTTGCATTTCTGACTTATTTAAGTTTAGAATGAAGACTTGGAAGTATTTTTAAATGAAAGTAGACTCAATTATCTTCGAAATGGCGGGTGGCACGACTTCTACGGACTTACAGTGATTTTATATGATTTTTCAAAGTTTGCTAAAATCTGCTGAAACAGACAGGCGACCCCCATAAAGGTGACGACCCCCAGATATATTAGGGGGCCGCCCAGACATTTATGGGACCGCCACCAGTGACCAAAAAATACGTTTTTCGTATAAAATCATTTGGTAACTTAATGTAAAGACGTATGACTTCAGGGAGTTGTTCTAGCACATAAAACATGTGTTTTAGACATCATTTTTACTCTCAGGACTTCCAAAGACGTATTTTATACTTCCAAGCTTTTTGATAATATTTTTAGTCAAGCTAGTATACGAGGTATATTTAACAACAAAACTAATACGAATCAAGCAACAAAACACTTTTCATATTTAATCCCCCTTCATGGGTAATTTGATACATGGATCGTACTCTATTTTAAAAACCATTTGTTTTGAAAACTAGAGCGACGTGACTCTGATACCAATAGTGGAAACCGTTGAGGGGGGGTGAATACGTTTCCTCTTAAAAACGTCAAATCTTTTGTATAAATTATTTTATCACTCTCTGCCGGCGGTCCCATAAATGTATGGGGCCCGCCCAGTACATAAGGGGCCCGCCCTATTTAAAGGGACCGCCTCCAGAAGAGGTTTTCGCACTAGATTATTTGTATCAAATCACCAATCAAGTTTGACGCAATATGAGAAGTGTCGATAATGGATTTCCAATAACTAGCACATATTCTACCAATATATCCACACTCACAATGTTTACTACAAAGAGCTACACAACCATGACTAACACAACATACACAACAGTTCACACAGTCATAAGCACAATGCAAGGGTAAAAGTAAAGCGATAAATGTAAAGACATAAGTAAAGAGAAAGATAAAAGAATTTATAGTGGTTCGGTCACGAAGCTCCTCTTCGCCCTACTCCACTCCTCGAGTATCCAACTCGAGAGTTACTTCACTAATCAACAAGCTCCCTTTCGGCGGAGAAAACCTTATACTCATGCTTACAATAT
>BQNB010098625.1:0-25112 GCA_026074375.1 Tanacetum coccineum
CCACACTTACTTCCCTAGAAGAAAGTGATTTAATTTGGGAAGAATTCGAAGCTTATCTCACAAGTGATTCATTTCCACTGGGAAATGATGATCCAGTCGACCTTTTACTCGAGGAGTTCACTGATGAACTCGCTCTTATTACATTTCCACTGGGAAATGATGATCTTCCTTTTGATATCGAATCCGATCATAGAGAAATAGAATATTTGCTTAACCATGATCCTACTAAGGAAATGGATTCTATTCTCGAGGATTCGGTTGATGAGGGTAATCTTCCAGACCCTAATAACGATCATGTTGATACCATTCCTGAGATGTTCACCGATGAACATACTCTTGATTATTCATTTCCACCATTATATGATGATTTCAATGATGATCTTGTTGAACTTGAGTCGGATAATGATGATGTTTATGATGATCCATTTGACTCCAAGGAAGATAAAATCAAAGAGTCTAAACTCTTGATTGATGAACTTGATCCCCCTAGATCAAGTGATTTCCTTCCTTCCCCCGAGTGTGACTCGGTTTTATATGAGGATTTTTCCGAGGTTGATGCTTTGCTTTCAACCAATAACGAGGACAAGGTATTTAATCCGAGTATACTCATTCATGAGAACCTTTTTGAAGTCACTATTCAAGTAACACCGGATAAGAATGTAAAGAAGACCACTAATGCTTCTTTAATTCTTGAGGATTTTAATCCTCCTCTTTATGAACTCCCTTTCCATAAAAAAGTTCCCAGGTCCGAAACTCTACTCTCGTTTTCATTCGAAAATGAGGAAAAAGTTTTCAACTCCGGGATTCTCACTTCTAAAGGAGTTCAGACTTCTCTTCTCTCAGAATTATCTCATCAGGGCCCTAAAGCTTTCAAAGTCATTAAATTTTTTGAAAGGCCGATGGAGATTTTTCCTTGCTCTTATGGAGAGGACATCCGCGTTTTGGATGTTCTGTGTCTCCATTTCTATCCCCCTTGACCAGTTCAAGTATGGGGGATCGGGTCAAGCTAAGTGACCTTAAACAAGCACTTCGTGGGTGGCAACCCATGCTTATCCTAATATAATTATAATATAGTAATGAATAAGTGTGTTGTGTGAGAGGCTCGCCTCTTCTATTTTTCGTGTTTCATGTTTTGTATTTTATGTCTAGGATTGCCCGGATTTTGAAGCCTCTCGTGCTCATGGTTTTGTCCTTCGATCACTCGAGCTTCACATCCTTAGCTTCATTTTGGGAATACAATATCCAAATCTTATCGACTAACGTTTATCTTTGCGCATACTTAATAAACGGCTTTAGATTTACGTAGAGACCCTTCTTAAAACATTGAGGAAAATGTTTAGTTCTAGTATGAGGGGGGATCTATCGATTTGATTGTGCCTGCAGTCGTTGTTTTCACGTAATCCTATTTTTACCACCAAAAATACCAAAAAAATGAAAAAATTTAAAAATTTTCAAAAAGAAAATAAGTGTTTTGTCACAATTTTGACTTTCTTGCTGGGTAGAATAAGAATAAATTTTGACTCGATCGAGCGTGTTGAGCTCTAGCTTGTTCCTTAACTTTTAGACTAAGCATTCGCGGATCTTTGCGAAGAACGAGAAATGATAGAGTTAATTATGAGTTAGATGCTAAACAAGGATTAGTTGGAAATCTTAAGAGCTCATAAGTGTAGTTTGTGGCTTTTTCTCCCATAAGCTCCTAACCGGACTAATAATACGTGCTATTTTTGAAAATTAAACTTAAATCAACAATTTTTGAAGTATAGTCGATATCAATAATTTTAGTTCAAATTTATACTTAAATTTTCTAAAAAGAAATTTTCTCTATATCGTGGTATTATATGTTAAAAAAATAATAATAAATAAATGATGAAAAAGAATGATGAGTAATAATTATAAACTGTGGGCTGATAAAAGTTTGCTGCATCTTGCCGGCTCACAACCGATGTTACAGCCTTCTAAAGAAAGCCCATAGTAAGAATAATAATCCGAGACTGATAAAAGTTTGTTGCATCTTGCCGGCTCACAACCGATGTTGCAACCTTCTAAAAGGTCGAGGGTTACAATTGCATCATGGTTATGTTTAATGTTAAGTGTGAATTAATAAATGTAAGGAAAATCTTTTTTTGTTAAATTTAAACATGCTTTTGAACTTAGACTATTTCATTTTAAGTTATGCTTTTTTCTAAATAAGCTATGTATAAACGGGAAACCCAAGAGTTTTTGAAATCAAAGGTCCGTGAGTCCCGATACTAGTCTCTGTGGGGTGTCAAAAGCCTGGTCACTTAGCCGCAAGTAGGAATTGCCAAGACGAAAGTCGCTACAATGGTATGAACTCGCATTCAAACTCATTATTTTCAGGGTGGAACTTGAAGCATAGAAAATTTTGCAAAAACAGATGTATCCATTGTTGTAAGATCAAATGCACATTCAACCTAAGTATATAATAATTTTCTGGAGTAAAAAGTATCACAAGCAGCAAATATGAGTAGGTTAAGCATCTTAACTATATTTTAACGGTGATTTCGGTTTAAGCTTGTTTTGGAATAAGAGTGAATAAGTCAAGGACTAAGAATTTTACCTTCTTGGGCATTTTAGGATTGAAATGCGTCTTGTTCTATGATCCCTAACGGTTATGAAAATAACGAAAGTCAAATATGTTAGTTAGTTGCTTAAAAAGAAAAAAAATGAGAAAAAAGGAAAAATACAAAAATATGTGTAGGAATAAGTGTATATCTTTAAGAATGGTAAAAAATGGGGCTTTTCTAAACTCTTGATTCTTTCATTCCCCTTGATGAACACTTAGCTACTTTTCAAGGTAATTAGTCGAGGGGGATCGAGATTCTTAGTTTTCTAAGTGCTTACTTATAGCATTGCGTGAGGACACGTCAATATCTTAGTATGGGGGATTTTGGTATGTGCTTAATTACACATACCATTTTCCATTAAAAACGTGCTTAAATGACCAAAAACGTACCAAAAATACATTGTATTTGTATGTTTTGCATTTGTATTGTGCAGGTAACAGATATCCAAGAAAAGGACAAAATCGAAGCCAAAACGACAAAACCGAGCACGAGAACGGAAAAAGCGTGAAAGAAAAGTCAAATCAAAGCCAAAAGTCAAAAAAGTCAAAGTCAACCAAAGTCAACCCCGACAAAGTCAAAGGCGGAGCCGATATCGAAGAAATGTTAAATGGGCCAACCCGTACCCATCTAATGGGTCGGGTCAGCCCATTTAAACATATTTAAGAATTAAAGCATTTATAAAAGGCCCAAGTCCTTTTTTATAATTACCGGCCCAACACAAGCCTAAAACCAAACACATCACCCCCTTTTAACAAGCATGTTATCCCATTCCCTTTTATCCCTTACACCGTTAGTCCTTTAAGGACTAACGGTGCAACCATTTACAAACCTCAAGGACCAAATTTGCAAAGTACAAGGACTGTGGTTTTAATATCTCTATACACCTTGAGGGTCCAAACTTGCCATTTCCTAAACTTTTAAAAATTACGCGAACACTGTTTATCTCCCACACACAAAGAGTGTGTCCTTTCGTCACACCAGACAAAACACTATTCCCCTTTCTTCTCCGCTTTGTCGACCAACTCTTATACACACCTTATCCCACCACACAAACCAACAAAATCCACCTTGGCAATCCTTAGCACCCCTATTCGTCAAGGAATGAGGACAAGAAATCAATGGTGAAGATCAAGAGACTTGGGGACTACTCATTTTGGATGGCTATGATTGATTTTGGAGCTCACTCACACAACAAGCACACCCGCAGGAGCTCTCACAAAGAAAGCACACATCTAGAACCTTCAATAGCTTGTTATAAACAGGACTCATTGAAAGCCCTTGGGCACTAAGTTTTTTTTCACCTAGTTAATTTTTAGCTTATTTTGAGTGTAATCTTTTACATATTGTAATGTTTTTTTATGAATTAATGAAATTTCAAGTTTTAGCTTAAAATCAGTTTTACTCATTTGTGTTCAAAAGTTATCAAGAATCTTGCTTAAGCTTTTATAAGATCTTATTTAAGCACATTATTAATCTGTTTTCATTTAAATATAAAGTATTTAAGAAAATTTTACAAAAAAAAAAAATATATATCCACTCTCAAATACCACAGCTTAATGGATTATAAACCGGATTTGGATGGGCTTATGGACACCACCAGCTTATCTTTGATAAGCTAGATTTGAAAAGCCTATGGAGAGCTTTGTAGATAAGCTTGTTTAAAAAAGCTTGGGTTAGCCCTGTTTTGGAGCAAGGGCCTTTGTAAAGTCCCTCTTTATTTTTCAAAATTTTATGCTTTATTAACTATCAATCGCTTATTTTTTTAGCCTTATTATTTACTATAATCTGCTTATTACTACTTCATATGGGAATATTTAGGTGCTTATATTGGCCTAGCTTATGGTTTAAAATTATCATTTATGCAAAGTTTTGAGTTTAAAACTGTAAGTTTTTATAAGTTAAAACTAATTTTATTGATTAGTCCCTACTTATTTAATGCTTATTTTTTGTCTGGGTTTGGTATGTGCTTAATATGTGCTTTAATGTTTACCTTTTGATCATCCTTCATTAAAATAAACCTTGCTTAAAATTTAGTTTCTAAACCCAGCCTAATAAATATAAGATATTTATGAATTTAAAGGGGGGTGGTTTTTGGTTTTACTGTTTATTTTGAAAGGTCAAAATGGGTCCAAAAAGAGATAGTGTCCCCCCCCTTTGTTTTGAGGGTTCAATTTAGTTTTTTTTAGCTTGAAGAGTAAGTCCCCCCCCCTTTTAAAAAATACTTTTAGTTATTGAGCTTTTTTCTGTATAACCCCCCAAATCCTCACACCCCAACACCCTCCACCACCCTCGCCACGGCTATGTATTCGTGCCCCCAACGCGTTCCACTAAAAAAACCCCACCCCCCCTCCCCCCCATCCCCGCTAAAAAACCCTCCACTCAACCACCACCCCGACTCTCACCCCCCCAATCCCCCCCCCTCCATCCCCACAAAAATGATCCCCCATATAAAAGCCCTCCCACCCCATAAAACCCTCCCAACCCCCTCACCCCCCCCCAAGAACCAAAACCAACCACAACTCCTAAAAAAAAGACGTCAGGTTAACCCCCCAGCCCCCAAAACCGCACTAAAAACCAACCCGCAACCAATGCATCACCCCCCCCTTACCCCAACCTCCCCCCACAAGCCCTCCCAACTCCCCCCCCCACCACATCCCAACCCACCCCGCACTCCACCACCCCACGAAAAAAAAACCCAAACACCCAACCCCCTAAACCCACCCCCCTATCCCACCAGCCCAAAAAAAAACGAATCCCACACCGCCCCACCTCCAACCCACCCAGTCCCACCCCACCACCCACCACCTACAACCCGCTCCCCTCACATAACCTCCACCTTTACCTCCCCCCCACCTCCCAGCCACGCATACCCACCTCAACCAAAAAGGCCCCACGAGTTCTCCCCCTAACCCCCGTCCCAAGCCTCACACCGTGCCCACCCAAAACTATACCACGCCATAACTACAAGCTTCCCAAGCTTTAACAAAGAAAAAAGAAATGGTTGGTTTCCAAAACCCATCCACATCCAGCCGAAAATCATCCCATTTAATCTCCCTGTTGGCGTTATTTTGCGGTAGGGGTAATTCTTTTTTTTTTTTTTTTTTTTTTATTTTTTGAGTTTTTAAAATTTTTCTGTAAATGCCTTTCACATAACCCGCAAAACCACCCAACCACCCATTGAGCACAAACACACCGCCACAAAACCAAAAACTACCCCAGAATACCGCCCAACCACAAAAATGAACACCCCAGCTAAACAAACATTTTTTATACCACCGCCCACGCATAACAAGCCCAAAACCCAACATACCAAAAAAACCCTATACCCATGCAAACACCGTACCCCCCACCACTCACCCGCAAGCCCCAACCCACCTTATCAACACCACCAACGAGCCCCCTGGCTTAACACTTGAGATACCCACAAACACCCCCGCACAATACTGAACAACGCAATGATGTGTAGCAATCCCCAGAAATAAATAATATAGTCGCGCTCCATCGTTGTAGTTAAGCTAGAAGTAGAATAAGAGAGCTGCCCCCACTCATATCAAAAGTCCCCCCGTTCCCCAAAATGGAGCATAAGTATCCCCCCCCCCCCCCCACAAGTCTCTTAGAATCTTCTCCTAAATTAGGAAATATTACATTAGTCCCCTCATTTTCCTGAACGAATAGGGGTGCTAAGGATTCCAGATTGGAGTTTGTTGGTTTTGTGTGGAGGGGATACGGTTTTTGTGGTATAGGATGTTGGTCGCCAAAGGGGAAAAGAAATGGGAAAAATTTTGATTTTTAAAAAAACATGGAGTGCGTACAACCGGCACACACACTTTGTGTGAGATAGGGGTAGCAAAAAATACCAGCGTTATCCCGCAACCGCAATTTATTCTGAAGATGAAAAACGGCCCAAGCCAACCAATGGTCCCCCTCCCGGAGGATTAAAACCGCAAAAACCACCCATACCCACCCCCCATACCCCCCAACGAACAATATCAATTATTGTTCCCCAAGCGGATTTATAGTCCAATGTGAAGCAAAACCACTCTTTGTGTGTGGGAGATAAACAGCGTTCGCGCAATTTTTAAAAGTTTAGGAAATGGCAACTTTGGTCCCTCAAGGTGTTTAGAGATATTACAACCACAGTCCTTATACTTTGCAAATTTGGTCCTTGAGGTTTGTAAATGGTTGCACCGTTAGTCCTTAAAGGACTAACGGTGTAAGGGATAAAAGGGAATGGGATAACAGGCTTGTTAAAAGGGGGTGATGTGTTTGGTTTTGGGCTTGTGTTGGGCCAGCAATTATAAAAAAGGACTTGGGCCATTTATAAATGCTTTAATTCTTCAATATGTTTAAATGGGCTGACCCGGCCCATTAGATGGGTACGGGTTGGCCCATTTAACATTTCTTCGATATCAGCTCCGACTTAGACTTTGACTTTGTCGGGGTTGACTTTGACTTTTTGACTTTTGGCTTTGATTTGACTTTTCTTTCACGCTCTTTCCGTTCTCGTGCTCGATTTTTTCGTTTTAGCTTTGATTTTGTCCTTTTCTTAGATATTCGTTACCTGCATAATACAAATGGAAAACATACAAATACAATGTATTTTTGGTACTTTTTTGGTCATTTAAGTCCGTTTTTAGTGGAAAATGGTATGTGTAATTAAACACATACCAAAATCCCCCATACTAAGATATTGCCGTGTCCTCGTGCAATGCTATAAGTAAACACTTAGAAAACTAAGACTCTCAATCCCCCTCGACTAATTATCTCGAAAAGTAGCTAAGTGTTCATCGAGGAGAATTAAAGAATCAATAGCTTAGAAAAGCCCCGTTTTGACTATTTTTAAAGATATACACTTATTCCTATACACATTTTTTTAAGCAACTAACTAACATATTTTACTTTCGTTATTTTCATAACCGTTAGGGATCATAGAACAAGATGCATTTCAATCCTAAAATGCCTAAGAAGGATAAATTCATCGTTCCTGACTTTTCACTTATTCCAAACCAAGCTTAAAACGAAATCACCATTAAATATCAGTTAAGATGCTAACACTACTCATATTTGCAACTTGTGAACTTTTCACTCCCGACAATTATTATATCTTAGGTGAATGTGCCATTTTGAATTTCAAGCATGGATCAACGTTTTGCAAAAATTTCTATGCTTCACGTTCCACCGGAGAATAATGAGTTTGAAGGCGAGATCATCCCATGTAGCGACTTTCGTCTCGGCACATCCCAACCTTACGGCTAAGTGACCAGGCTTTTGACACCCCACAGAGACTAGTATCGGGACTCACGGACCTTTGGTTTAAAAAACTCTTAGGTTTCCCGTATATTCATAGCTAATTTAAAAACTTAAAATGAAATAGTCAATGTTTAAAAGCATATTTAAATTTAACAAAAAGGGATCTTACATTTATTAATTCACACTTAATATTAAACATAACCATGATGCAATTGTAACCCTCGACATTTTAGAAGGCTGCAACATCGGTTGTGAGCCGGCAAGATGCAGCAAACTTTTATCAGTCTCGGATTATTATTCTTACTATGGGATTTCTTTTAGAAGGCTGCAACATCGGTTGTGAGCCGGCAAGATGCAGCAAACCTTTATCAGCCCACAGTTTATAATTATTATTACCACATTTTTTTTCATATTTTTCATCATTTTTTTTACTTTATTTCATGATATACATAGAAGACTTCTTTTTGGAAAATTTAAGTATAAATTTGAACTAAGACTAAAATTATTGCTATCGACCACAACTCAAAAATTGTTGATTTAAGTTTAATTTCCAAAATAGCACGTATTATTAGTCCGGTTAGGAGCTTATGGGAGAAAAAGCCACAAATTACACACATGAGCTCTTAAGATTTCCAAATAATCCTTGTTTAGCATCCAACTCATAATTAACTCTATCATTTTTCGTTCTTCGCGAAGTTCCGCGAACGCTTAGTCTAAATGTTAAGGAACAAGCTAGAGCTCAACACGCTCGATCGAGTCAAAATTTATTCTTATTCTACCCAGCAGGAAAGTCAAAATTGTGACAAAACACTTATTTTATTTTTGAAAATTTTTAATTTTTTTTCATTTTTTTGGTATTTTGGTGGTAAAAACGGGATTACGTGAAAACAACGGCTGCAGGCACAATCAAATCGATAGATCCCCCCATACTAGAACTAAACATTGTCCTCAATGTTTTTAGAAGGGTCTCTACGTCACTCTAAGCCGTTTATTAAGTATGCTTAAAGATAAACGTTAGTCGATTAGATTAGGATATTGGATTTCCCAAATGAAGCTGAGGATTTGAAGCTCTTGTGAACGAAGGACAAAACCGCGAGCACGAGAGGCTTCAAAAATCCGGGACAATCCTGGACAATCATCACAAAAACACAAAACACGAGAAAGGAAGAGGCACACCTCTTCACAATAAAAAAACTTATTCATTACTACATAATATTATTACGAATAAGCATGGGTTGCCTCCCACGAAGCGCTTGTTTTAGGGTCACTATACTTGACCTATTCCCCGAATTCATTGGTCCTTAGGGAAGGTATGGAGATCCGGGAAAACCATTTGTGGTACGTCCCCTCTAAAGTAGTGCTTAATTCTATGACCGTTCACCTTGAAGTTTGGCCCGTCGGTTTGAGATAACTCGACGGTGCCATAAGGGTACACTTGGGTTACGGTGAATGGTCCAAACCAACGGGTCTTAAGCTTGCCCGAGAAAATCTTTAATCTAGAGTTAAAGAGGAGGACTTGATCACCAACGTTGAAAACGCGGTTTTTGATCTTGGAGTCATGGATCCTCTTTATTTTCTCTTTATAGATCAAAGAGTTCTCATAGGCTTGATCATGAAGTTCATTTAATTCATTGAGTTGAACTTTTCGGTGATCGCCCGCGGTCGAAAGGTCAAAGTTTTCATGCTTTATGGCCCAATAGGCTTTGTGCTCGAGCTCGATCGGTAGATGACATGCCTTTTCGTACACGAGCTTGTAAGGCGTACACCCAATGGGTGTTTTGTAAGCGGTACGGAAGGCCCATAGTGTGTCATCCAAATTATCCGACCAAGAGGCACGGTTTTGGCCTACGGTCCTTTCAAGAATTCGTTTCAAGCCACGATTGGAAACCTTAACTTGCCCACTTGTTTGTGGGTGATACGCGGTGGAGAGACGGTGAGTAACTCCGTATTTAAGCATGACCTTTGCAAACTGGTCATTGCAAAAATGGGTGCCGCGATCACTAATGATAGCACGAGGGGTACCGAATCGGGCAAAGAGAGATTTAAGAAATTTGCAAACAACTCGGGCATCATTGGTGGGGATCACTTTCGCTTTAACTCATTTTGACAAGTAGTCGACGGCCACGAGTATATATTTGTTCCCTCGTGAAGACGAGAATGGCCCCATGAAATTGATGCCCCACACGTCAAAGATTTCGCAAACTTGGATGGAATTTTGAGGCATTTCATCACGTTGCGAAATTTTTCCTTGACGCTGACAAGTGTCACATCGGGTGACCAAGTCATGGGCATCTTTGTAAATCGTGGGCCAATAAAATCCTGAGTCAAAAACCTTTTTGGCGGTGTAGTTGGCGCCGTAATGTCCCCTGGTGGGTCCACTATGGCAAGCTGTGAGGATGTCAACAACTTCTTGGCCTGCAACACATCGCCGGATCATTTGATCCGCACATATTTTGAACAAATAGGGGTCATCCCAAAAGTAATGTTTTATACAGATCCTTGAAAAACTTGTTCTTTTGTTGAGACGACATCCCTTTAATAATGAAATTCCCCGCGTGGTAATTTGCATAATCGGCAAACCACGGGGTACTTGAGTCACTACGAGAAGTCACCATATTAAGTGTCTCGAGAGGAAAATTTTCATTCACCTCCTTTGGGTCGAGAACATTTTCATACGGATTTTCTAATCGGGAAAGATGATCGGCCGCAAGATTCTCGGCTCCTTTTGTGTCAATTACATTGAAATCGAACTCTTGAAGGAGGAGAACCCACCGGAGCAATCTTGCCTTGGAATCTTTTTTAGCAAAGAGATATTTTAGGGCAGAGTGATCCGTATACACTACGCTTTTGTTCAAGATGAGGTAAGACCGGAATTTTTCAAAGGCATACACCACGGCTAACATTTCTTTCTCCGTCGTAGTGTAATGCGATTCCGCCTCGTTCATTGTTTACCTAGCCATAATGTATAGGCCAAGTGTTTTCATGACGTTGCCCCAAGACTGCACCTATGGCAAAGTCGCTTGCATCACACATAAGCTCAAAGGGTAGGTCCCAGTCTGGAGCAATCAAGATTGATAGCTTTCAGTATAATTTTTTTCATTTAATGTTTGAAAAGCATGAATACAATCATCGAGTAAATAAACAAGTATTCTTCTGAAGAAGATGAGTCCATGTGCGGTCGGAAATTTGGATAAAATCCTTAATAACCATCGGTAGAAATTGGCATGACCGCGAAAACTCCGACACCCTATTACGGTGGTAGGATGAGGCAACTTAGGCAATCACATGTGATGTTTGGCTTTATCAACCTCAATCAATTTTATATAAATTTTTGGGCCAAGGACAATGCCCTTCCTTTATCATAAAATGATTTTGTTTTCAAATAAGAATAAAGATTGGTGCTTCACACCTTTAAGCATCTTGTCTATACGAGAGAGGCAATTTTAGAATGAATTCCCAAAGACCCGAAAAGTTGTCCAAGGAAACCCATCATTTTTTAATCATATAATTAAAGATAGGCCATCATAACACCTCTGGAACGTCTCGATGTATTGCATAAAGCCAAAATAGGCATGCGACGGAAGGCGAACAGTTCCATAAGGACACACAAACGTTAATGTGGTCGTTTTCTTGACATGAGGGTCGATGGGATTTGAAAATAACTCGAGAAACCATCGAGAAAACCTAATAACTCTTTCCCGCTAATACTCTCAAGCATTTTGATCCATAACCGTAGTGGAAAGTGGTCCTTTACGAGTGGCATCATTTAACATTTCGGTAGTACAATGCATACACAACCATCCCGTACCAATCGGTGGAATTAATTCCATTTTCATCATTTTCACAAGTAAAACCACCTTTTTTTGTATGCAAATACATGGCTTACCCAGGACTTATCCAGATCTGGTTAAATTAATTCGGCGTCAAGAAGTTTTTCAACCTCCTTTTTGACGACATCGTAGATTTTTGGATTCACTCGTCTTTGGTGTTGAACCATCGGTTTGTAGTCCTCTTCCATTAGAATCTTGTGAGTGCAAAATTCTGGGTTAATACCCTTAATGTCGGAGAGTTTCCAAGCGATGGCTCGCTTGTGTGACTTTAAAACCTTTATGAGAGCGGCTTTTTACTCAACACTCAAGTATTTATCAATTACGACGGGCAACTTGTTGTTACCCTCCAAAAATGCGTATTCGAGACGAGGAGGTAAGTCCTTGAGTTCGACCTCGGGAGGTTCATTAATTGAAGTTTAATCAGTTTTAGCTTCACAAATTTTAAGTTCTTTTCGAATTTCTGGCAAATAGTTTTCTTGGTTGGGAGGGGGTGATGGATCATCATTAAGAAATGATTCTAAAAGAAGAATTTCCCCCTCCGAGTCATAGTAAGAATCATCAACTTCAGTGAAGTTGGATCATCTTCAAGAGCGAGGAAAGCATCGACTTCCTCAAGAAGAAAATCACTATCCCCGAAAGGAGTGAGAGTCGGAAAAGAGGTAGAAACGATCGGGTCATAGTAAGGAGTGAGATTTCCACTTGAGATCACATTGGAGAAACTGAGAACTTCTTGAGAATACTCCTCACAAGCCATTTCAATAACATTGATTCGCTTCGCCGTCATATAATCGTAATTAGAGGAATATCTTAAAGTTTGGTCAAGATTGAATGTTATGGCTTCTTTTCCAACACGAAGAGTTAATTCGCCTTCGTAAACATCAATCAAAGCACGCCGGTGCTTTTAAAACGGATCTCCCAAGAATTAGGTGAACCCGAGGGATCGCAACATCAAATTAACGACTACAAAGACGGCCGCGTGAATTTGAACTTCCTCCTACTTTTAGGTGACATCTCTGCGATACCGATCGTGTTTGGTAATTGAACGGTCTGCAGTTCAAATAGTCATACAATAGAATGAGCTAGGAAAGAGAAAGCTTTTTCCACACGGATAATGGCATGAGATTTATGCTAGCGCCAAGATCGGCCAAGGCTAAGCACTCATCCATTCCGGGAAAATCACATGGTATTAGAAATTTGTCGGGGTCTCCAAGTTTTTTGGGTAACTTGTTTAGGATGACCGCCGAACAATGCTCATTCAAAGGAGTTCTAGCCATTTCACTTAATTTTTCTTTGTTTCCGATTAAGGCTTTAAGAGTTGAGGCAAATTTTGGCATAAGAATCAAAGCATCCGCTAAACTAATTTCGAAACTCATATCTTGAAAGATTTTGTAGAATTTCTCAACTTGGTCGTTAGCTTTTTCACGACGCTTTTCATCATTACGTCTCGAAGGATATGGAATTGACGGTTTTGGGTTAGGCATCAGAGCACTAACGGGATCAACAACGGGTTTAGAATTTGGTACTTGGGATTGAACTTGGACAACCGGAGGTTGGACGTCTTTGGTACTTCCGTTATTAGTAGGAGGCACCGTGTCCTTTGTCACCTCGGTTTCACGTTCCACTACTTTAGGAGGATAAGAAGTCGGTGGTGGAACTTGAGGTCCATCATAAGAGGCACCACTTCGGGTGGTGATTGCTTTCAATTCACCCTTCGGGTTAGCAACGGTGTTGCTTGGAAGAGAACCCGAGCCTGAAGTAGAAGCGGCATTAGAATTTGCGATTTTGGTGAGCAAGTCTGTTATATTGGACATTTAGCTTTGCATGTTTTGCATCACTTAAGCATATTACATTGACGTAGCTCTCAAAATCAGTTTTTGACACACCTTGTGTTTGAGGAGCCGGAGCTTGGTAAGGTTGAGATTGGTGAACCGGGGGTTGATTAATCGAAGTTCGGTAAATTTGGTCTTGATTAACCGGGGGTTGGTAGGTGGAAGCTTGGTTGTAATTATTCCATGTCGTTTAGTTGTATAACTTTTTGGTATTTCCTGTTTTGTTGAACGGAGGAAACTGGAGTCGAATTGATTAGCAATCGGGCTCGGTAACCGTTATTCTCTTGATTTTAAATTAGTTACGGCTGCTTATAACAAAAACTTAAGATTGTCATGATAAATGTTTCCATAGGTGGCGGGACAATTTCGGTAAGAATGAGCACCACCACAAGTAACACAACTTTCCTCGACCGCTTTGATGGGAGTGGGAACTTGGGATTTTTTTATCAAGAAGTAAGGCTTTCACCATATCTTTAAGTTTGGCAACTGTAACACCTCCATTTTTACAATATAGCAGCGGAAGATAATCTGGGGTATTACTTCATGGAAACAACAATCATAATCATAGAAAACAACTTTAAAAGAGACGTGATAGAAAAATTTTAGTTACATATCATTATTTACAGAGTTTTTAAAAAACTGCAGGTCCCAAATCTAAAAACATTATGTTGAATGATAATAGTTCAGCTAATCTTCGAGCCCATGCCACTCCGTGCCGCAACTTGCTTAATTACCTGAGATAAACATGCTAAAAAGTCAACACAAAGTTGCGTGCAATTCAAAGTTTAAACCGTATGAATACAAGTCATAGTGTAATAATTGTTTAAACATAACTATTATGTAAAATGATATTGTTATTTTACACCCGTTATTAGTAATAATTGCAATGAATACAATTATTATAGTAACATTGTATTATCCTGTTATTGCCCTGTTTGGTCTTGTCTGGTATAGTATAGTCTGGTCTGGTCTAAGCTCATGGCACACAAACTGACTATGTAAATATCTAAACAAATGATGTGATAAATATAGAGATACATTTCCCTCGCAGTCAGTTAATAGTGGTCCAACAACCTATAAATTCACATAAAGAGTGTATTGGAATACCTATCCAGCAACCACAAACAGGAATCGTCAATCTCGTTAGATTCCATCCAAATATTTTCTTCACTCCGACGATTAATTTATGGTCCAATGATTAATGAGGGACTTTGTGGCATAGTAACATAGACAATAGACTTAATAGTATATGTCAGGATAGCATAAAAACTTGTAAAAAACACATTGTGATTCAGGTTTAAAGCATGTATAAGTCTTTGAAAAGTAAACACATAGTTATAAGTAAAAGATATATAAAAGAGTTGTAACACCTGTATCCCCCTCGCGGGTTTATAAAACATGTAAAATGAGTAAAGGCCGGTTATTAACTCACCTGGTAGGTAGATTAAAAAAAAATTCTAACTGAAAACTGACGACCTTATCACAATCTTAACCAGGGAAGGTTGATATAATAAAATGATAGTAAACAGCAACGTCCCCACAACACTGAGTAAATATGTCAATGTCTTAGTGCAGATTGTACTTTAGAACAATTGGATTTAAGAGTTATAGTTTTGATTGAAGAGTTTGGAATTATTTATCACTGTTCAGTGCCATCGAAAAGTAGTCATTCATAAACGTATGAGAGCTAGGGCACTTAAATCGTAACCCAACAACTCAGACAGATCGTAATACCAAGATGAAACTCCTTACTAAAAGCTCCTAGATAATTGGTGAATACGAAAACTCGTTTTAAGTGTTTTTAATCAATATCTGGAAATGTTAAGCACGAGAATGCATATAATTAAAGTTATGTCTTGGTAAGGTTTTAAAACATGATTTATTACTTTCTTCAAAATGTTACATTTTAACCTTAGGGTTTTGAAAATTGCCATTAACCCCTAGATTTGGCAGTTTTTACGAACTTAGTCCTTCAGAACTTTGTAAGATATACCAATAAATACCTTGGACTTTGAAAGTGACATAAAATACCCTATTGAGTTTATAACCTTATGATAAAAAGACATATTTAGTCCTTTAAGTGATAATTTCCAAAAATTACGATATATACCCCTTGCATGGATTATTATTACAAAACATGTCAAATTGCCATGCAAGCTTATTTAACATTTTCATTAGACATTTATAATCTTATATCAAACTAAAATATGCAGTTTTAACCGTAACATAAGTTTAGAAATAAAAACGATTCGTTAAGCTAGGAAGCAAAACGGGGCAAATTAGGTATCAAACGTAAACGCGTAATTTTTAAAGTTCAATTCCTTCATTAATCATAAAGATGGTTACTATAACATTATTGTAAGAATGCTAGGATCGATTATACAATATTTAACCATTATAGACATTTAGTTTATAAGAAAAACCGAATTAGGGTTTCGGGTGTACGTTTTGGATCAAAATGGAAAATGAGCATGAATTGAGTTATGAAACTTTAACAAGTGAAGAGTTTATTTTAGGATCATATATGAACATTATATAGGGTGTTAGCTAATAGAACATTCCAAAACCTGGCTTTGAGCTCCAAGGGATCAAAAATGGTGAAACGGTCAGAATCGGGACTTTCGGCTTCGTACGGCTAGAGTAACGACTCCCGGGCTTCGTTTCTTGGTTTCTTTTGCTTCCTTTCTGTACTTGAGCCTTCTTAAGATCACTTAGGATCTATTAGAGCAAAGGATTGCTGCCTTATGGGTTTGATAAAGAAGAGACGTGGTGCGAGTTGAAATAAAGACATAAGGTCCCTATTTATAGTATTTTGAGAGCAAAGAGGTTAAGTAAGCTTATGATACTAGGTATGGACGTGGTAGCAGCTAGGGGGTGATGTGTTGAAGCTACATGATCGAGATATTGAGGTCAAGAAGGTGTAGATTGCAAGGTGGAAGGTTTTTAGGGGTGTTTGGGTGTCACGGCTAGAAGATGGACAACAAAGGCCAATCATGTGTCTTCAATTTTGGCATGGAAAGGTAAGATCAGGTGGGTAAGCTGCTAGGGAATCTATAAGAGGTTCGCACTTGGTTATTCTGTCCTTGTAGTGCAATTAGAGGGGTCAAATGGTCATAGAAGTAAACGGGTCTATTTTGGGATTTGACTGATTTCTTCAAATGTTTTAACAAGGTACATTGTGTTATAACTGATTAAGAATGATGGAAAGGTATTTTTAAGGTTGGGATTAAAGTAAATTAGCAAAAGTGATTAGCATTTTGGTTAAAACGGATTAGAATTGAAGAAATGGGAGTACGGGTTTAACTAGGGCTCGTTTAGGGTTTTCTTGACTTTCTTGGTTTATATTTTGCATACTCTTGATTAGGAATGATGGAATACAGATCCTAGGGCTTATATAAAGTATTATTAATGAATTTTGATCATTGTTTTAAGTTAAAATGGGTTGAAATTAAGAAAACGGGTCAAAATGATAATTAGGGCATAATTAGGGTTTTCTGGATTTGTTAAGGTTTTCTAGGCTTTGATTTCTTGCACATTGCCAAGTTAATGATATATAATGATTTGTAAACTTATTTTATGAGTTTACAATGGCATTTGGTTGGTTATTTGGGATTAGAAGGGTTTAAAACGAGTAAACGGGTTAAATGAACCAATTAGGTACATTTAGGGTTTCTAGGATATGTTTTATGTACAAGCGAAGTAAAAAATCAAATTAAGCTAGATTACATAAAAAAGTCTAAAAACATACTTTGAACTTGAAAACTAAGTAGAACACTACTTATAAACTAAAATCCTAAAATGCTTATAACTAAACTTATAAGCTAGAAAACTATATTTAGCAAGCTAGTGACTACTACTAACTATACTTGTTTGATCTTTTTGGCTTTTTTAATAACTTGTGACAGAAAATATAACCTAAGAACATGGAGGCTATAAATTGGAAAACAATCCTTAATCTATGTAAGCTAATGACCTAAATATAATAACCTAAATTTTAAAGACTAAATCCAATTATGCTAGCTTAATCTATAAAGAAAAGGGACAGGCAGTACTAACCAACAGTAAGTAATGCTGATGCACTTGGCAAGTGCACAAAACCAAATTGCAGGTGACCTTTTTTGGTCAACCTGCAATGAACACTCTGAATGAGTGCATGCTAACACAAATTAAACATTAACAAGGGTCCAATCCAAGCCAAGAAAGGCCTTGGATCAAAACCTATAAGCTACAAAAAAGCAGATTATCTCCCTTTGTGTAGAAGGACAAGATTAAGCCTCAATGATTTAAAGTGCAAACCTAGACCTCAAATCCTTTTTTCAAAACTTAATCAAATAAGAAAAACTCAACTGACCAAAAGAAAAACACCTATCTCTTTGACTATTTAAGTCAAAAATTAATTAAACCAAACACCCTTTATAAACCATGACAGATTCACAAAGCATATGATTAGAAAATTTTATTAACACAAAACTTCACACCAGATTTCTAATAGCCTATACACAATCTTATAAAAACATGAATCAACAACAAAATTAATGTAAAAAATAAAAATAAAATTAAACTAAAATTTAAGAATTAAAACTATGCTACTATATTTTTGGTTTTTATGAAATTTTTAGACAGAAATTGAAATCTAAAGATCTACATTAACTAAGCTAAGACAGATTAAGATGATGATTAATAAGCACTTAAAAGACACATATAAGCACCAACTGGCATTTGGTCCAATGGTATGGAGGTTTTACCCTCCTAGGCAAGGTCTTATGTTCGAGTCTTGTCTAGGGCGATAGGGGTTTCCTCCCGCGTGTGTAAAGGGAAGGGTGCCATTGCCTTCTGGGCTGGACCCAACCTGGTTGTGTGGGCCCACTACGCCTTCTGGGCTAGGGGCCATGTAGCCACAAATTTCCGTTCTAAAAAAAAGACACATATAAGCAACTAGAAAGCAAATCTTAAGAAATTAATAAACAAATAAGCAAATCTAACTAATAAGCAATTATTGAACTAAATATTAAAGAACATAAGAATCTAAATGAAAACTTACTTTAGCTTCAGCTAAACAGAAGCACAAACTTAATAAACAGCTACAAGCTCTAGCTTATCCTTATTGGATAAGCTAGTAAAGTCCATAGAAGCTCTTCCCAATCTAGCTTCTCTTTCCAAATCCATAATCAATTTAGCAAAGGTTTATGTAAAATGATTTAATATTAAGGTATGTTAAGGTAGAGATAAGCTCAATTACTAGCGTATAGACTAGTAAGAGCTAAATAGAGCTTATAGGAGCTTATGAGCATTTAGCTTAACAATTGAGGAAAAATGAAAGTTTATAGGTGAAAAAGAGAGAGCTTATGACAAATGTAAAAACTGAATTTCATTCACTAAAAACTTTGATTACATTACTTGAAAAGGAAATTGCAAAACATTTAAAGAAAATTACATTAAGCTAAAAAACGAAATTTTTGCTAAACTAAAATCTACTAACTACCTACTGAATGTGTGTGAAGTGTGAGTATTTATAGCCACTGAAGAAGCTACTAGGCTGCCTTGCATCACACGCTCCTTTCAATCATCACCATCCATTTCTTCAATCATTTGGTAGTGATTTTGAATCCTTGATCTCTACTCGGATCACAACGGATTGCCAGTGTGGTAATCCGTTGTGAGGCCTTGTGTTTGTTGTGTGAGAGTACTGAGTGCAAAATCCAGCTTCTCTTGTGCTTCTTGCCATAGCCACGTGGCTTCTTTGCTTGTGTTAGCCAATAGGACTTCTTGATTTGACGTAATTAACCCTGGTGTCATGTTGTACTTCACTTGAATAGTCGTTTGTACCCTTCAATTTTGAGAAGCCCTTTGTTTTTTATTGATGATGAATCGGAGGGGATGCATGAATAGTATCCATTTCTTCGCGCCCATTTTAACTGTAAAACAGGTAAAAAAACATTTGAACTTTGGGCTATTTGCACTTTCAGTCCCTTTGGTTGTGTTTATCAAAGGTGTAGTGTAAAACAACTATTATAAAAGGCAGAAATAGTCCTTGTTGTTTTATAAAAGGGTAAATGGGCTAAGGTAATGGGCTTTTGGGCTAGTTATGGATCCGGGTAGGGTTTAAAGGGTAATAAAAGCCCATTAAAGGTTTAGGGACCATTTGTGTAACCATTTGAATCTAAGAAGAAATGGGGGATGAATTAAACATTTGGAATATGTCCTTTTATGAGTTGGACTATTCTTTGCTTATGGTTTACATTCTCTGGCTTTGGTTTAATCGTGCTTCTCATTGTGCTCTTTATTTCCGTGTCCGTGTTTGCTCCCTTATTTGACTATTTTTCTCGTGATTTTTGATATTTCCGTACCTGACACCAAAACACTTGAAAAACTACAAAAACAAGTAAATTTTTGCCATTTTAGTCTGTTTGGGCTTAATTGGGCTATTTTAGGTATAAATGGATATGTGTTTTTACACATATCAAAATTCCCCAAACTAAACGATTGTGTATCCTCACGCAATATCACATGCCTTATAACCAAATACTAAAAAATTTCCTCAAACTAATCCTTTAAGAAGTAGTAAAGTCTTTTGCGGGGAAAATTTCTAAGTCACAAGTTATAAAACACCCGAATTCCCATTTTCAAAGATTTTTTTATTTTTTATGATTTTTCTTGATAGACTATTTAACTACAACTTATTCTTGTTATACATAAATGTCTTTTTTTAATTACCTCATTGGTAACTTTAAGGATCATAGAACAAAAAGCACAATTAAGTGTCTAAAGATAACTTCATCATTCTGATTTTTCACTTTTCCCATACTAAGCTTAAAAATAAGATCACCAGTTAAGTACGAGCAAGATGCCTAAGACTCTTAAATTACAACTGTTAAACATCACTACCCAGACATAAAATCATATATTTAAGTGGTGTGTGTTCACATTAATTAAACCATAAAATCAACATATTTAGAAATTTAAAATCCTACCTAAGCTTTTACACATGGGCCTATTTGGCTAATATGTTAATCACTTAGTAAAATACAACTCAAAGCAAACAAACCTCCTTAGCTAAACATACGTTGGTTCACTTGTCCCATAAATAGACATTCTTGCTTTTCTCTAGCATGCCCACCGTCATCGGGTAAGTGCTAAGGCTTTTGACACCCCATCCGGAGAATAATAATCGAGACAACGAACTCCGATGAAAATCCCTTTTAGACTTTTGTAATTGCAAACGTTAGTTCAAAAGATACATTTGTTTTAAGAATGAAACTTTAACTATTATTATCTAACATTGCCAAAATTAATATTATTATTAGTATATTATTAGGCTAGGAACTGTAACAAACTTTCATTTCGACGACTACATCGCCACGCCTCCGACAATTGTATCGTGACTTATTATGGATACCAACCCTAAATATACATTCCTCCATCCGTTTCTTTCGATGTCACATCGGAGCAAAGACAAATGCCCGCATGTACCTTATTGCTATGAGTATTGTAAACTTAATTATTAACACTAAGGATTTATAACTTGCATCCTTTTTATTCACCAACTACATTTCTTTTTTTCATCATTTTTTTTTTTAATTAATAATAATTAATTCAACACATTATTTTTGCAAATAGAAAAATTTCATTTTAGAAAACCAAGTAAAAAACTTGAAACTAGATAATTCTTATTTACAAATGATGTTGACTTCATCATTGATAAAGCTTTTTCTCTGAATATGTTGATTAGACTTTTAAGAGTAAAACTCTAATTTGTAAAAATTAAAGAGAACACGTATAATTAATCATTTTAAGAACTCCGGGGAAGAAAAACCACAAGTTATTCTTATAAGCCTTTAAGTTTTCCAAATAAACTTTGTTTAGCATCCTAACTCGTAATCAACACTATCATCTCTTATTCTTTGCAATTTAAAATCTCTAATAAAGAAATTCGCAAATACTTAGCCTATATAAAATCCAACTTGGCATATTTAAAATCTACTTGAGATTAGCACAAGTCTTTATTTACTAATGATTTCAAGTCTAGCATGTTTAAAGTCTACATGAGACTAGCACAAACTATCATCATTAATTGTTAAGGGATAAAGCTAGAACTCAACACGTTCGATCGGGTCAAAAATTACTTCTTATTCTTACCAACGGAAAACCTACATTTTTATCTAAACACTTATTTTATTTTTTCATTTTTTGGATATTTAACTAAATAACAAGATTGAAAAATTTAAAATTTTTGCTATTTTTGGGGGAAAACGGGTACGTGAGAACAAAACAATAAGCAGGTAACATCAAATCGATAGATTCGGTACGTGAGAACAAAACAATAAGCAAGCACATCAAATCGATAGATTCCCTCCCCAAACTAAAACGAAACATTGTCCTCAATGTTTAAAGGCGGGTCTCTACGAAAATCTAAGCCGTTTATGAATTATGCAAAGATAAACGTGAATCGATAAGATGAAAGGATATCGGATCTCCCCAAACTAATTTCAAACAAAGGATGAGAAGCTCGAGTGAAACGGGATACAACACCGGACACGAGAGTCTTCAGAAATTGTTGGTTCAATCCTACAAAAATCACAAGTACAAACAACAAACAACGAAAAACGGAAGAGGATAGCCACAACACATCACAACACATTATTTAAGAAAATAGAAAGAAAATAGGGGGATTTTTAAATACAAGCCAAAAAAAAAAAAATTTTTTTTTTTTTTTGGGTGAACTCCCACGAAGCGGCTTGTTTTTGGTCACCGAGTCACAAGCTCGACTCGATCCCTGAATTAATTTGTCCTTAGGGAGAGCAACACTTAGAAAAAGAAACTTCCATTGAAAATGTCACCGGCTCATGAAACGTGACGATGCCGGGATCAAAAATGGCGTCTTCACTCCCGAAGGAGAAAAATAAAGGAAGAAAGAGAATGAACGTCAAATCTGAAACAAGGGTGGGTAAAATAACGATCATGAAATCATGTGGTTTAGAAACTCCCTTAAATACTTTGGTTATCAAAATAACCGCTTCGGGTTCAAAACATTTCTCAACATCCGGTGGTTCCGGTGGAGGACGAGGAATTGACGGATCATCTTGATAATCAAAGTTAGATAACTCTTCATCTTCGCTTTCGAAATCATCATTCTCAACACTTGGCGGAATTAAATCATCTGGAACAAGGAAAATATCGATCTCTTCTTGAACGGGTTCACTATCCTCAACAGGGATAGGAGATACGGAAAGAGACTCGATAATTGAACTTTGATGAACATTTTCTTGTAACTGGGAAGTTGAAATCTCACAAAGCACTGTCATAAGACTAAGATATTCCCCAAATTCACGATCATTCCTCGAAGGAAGTGTAATGACTTCTCCGGCGAACTCATGGTGAAGAGGATCACTCCTTGGAGAAAAAGTAATCGAAGATTCATTTTGTTCTGGTTCATGATCGGAAATCACTTCGGAAGCGAGATTATGGGTAGTATCGTCACTAAGCAGATTATCAAGAAACGTTACGTCTCCTTCTGAATCGAAATAACCTTCCTCAAATTTAGAAGAAACTTCTATGGCAAGAAAAGCATCGATCTCATCAATATCGTCTTCTGGAGTAGAACACTCAACCTTATTGGACAAAGGTGTGTTGAGTAAAACTGACTCATCAGAATCTGAAACGTTGGAGTTTACGTTTACGACCTCTTCATCTATCTTGTTAAAGAGAGGATTTACGGTGCTAGACTTGAAATTGTCATCAAATTCAAAAAGAGGATTTGAATGATCTTGAAAATTTCCTTCTTGAATATCTTTTTTAAGAAGAGTGAGTTCATCGGCGAACTCCTCAAGATTATCACTAGTGCTTCACCGGAGAACGAACTAGGAGACAAGGTTCATCAGAATGAATTGTGGTACTGCCACTAAACGGATCATCTTTTGAGAAATCGATTATAGAAATGGCGTGAACAAAATGCTTATCCTTGTCTTTCTTAGATTTCTCGGCATAATAAACAAGTTCTTCCTTTCCTACTCTTAGAGTCAATTTTTTTCCTTCGTAAAATCATTTGAGAGTGTTTTGCAGTGGAAGGAAGGGGTCTTACTAAAAATAATAGTGCACTCTCTCGGGTCGGGTTCAAAATTAACCATAACAAAATCCGTAAGAAAAGTGAAACCATCAACTCTAACTACAACATCCTCGGCTATGCCCATCGGGTGCGAAATGGAACGGTTAGCAAGCTCGAGTGTCATTCGAGTTAGAGTCAAAGCTTCAAGCCCAAGTTGTTTGTAGATTGAATGAGGTAAAAGGTTAATGCTAGCTCCGGAGTCGGCTAAAGCACTAGTCCTATTGAGTTCTTGTAAAGCACATGGAATAAGAAATTTTCTCGGATTCTTCGGCTTTCTCGGGGAACTTTGTCAGATGATAGCAGAACATTCAGCATTAACGGTTGTAATGGCGATATCCTCGAGCTTTTCTTTGTTCCTTAGAAACGAGCTTAACCATTCGTTGAACTTTGGCATTTCGACAAGAGCATCTTTCAATCCAATCTCTAAACGGAGTTGTTTGAACACATTCTTCAGAAACGCCAGCTTTGATTGAGCCTGGGTTGTGTGGTTTATCGTTCTCTCTCACTTTCATCCTCTCAGGATATGGAAGTTTAGATGGATACGAATTAGGTCTTGGAGAATTAAGATCTTAAATTTCAACATTAACGGTTTTCTTAGCTTTCGGTTTTGGAATTTCAATGAAAATGGAGTCTTCATCCTCCGGAGGTGGGACTTGTGCGGTACTTTCTAAACTTGGTTTTTGCACTTTGTCCATTGACGTCTCCAGGTTTCGTTCGGGTTCCTTTGAAGGAGTAGAAACAACGGGTGTAGGAACAAGTGGAGTCGAAGGTCCTTCATAAGTTTTACCGCTTCTTGTGGTGATAGCATTAACATGCTCGTGATGATTAGTCACGGTTTGACTTGGAAGAGTACCCGATCTTGAAGTAGAGGCGGTGTTGTTATAATTTTGCATAAAACTTAGCATCATGTTTTGAAAATCATCTTGCTTCTTTTGAGAATCGTTATAACTTCTTTGAAAATCATTTTGGTTTCTTTAAAAATTATCCAACCTCATTTGCAAATTATTCATGTTCGCATCATTAGCCTTTGCATAACTTTCAAAATCTGTTTTTGAAACACATTGAATTTGTGAAGTGGGAGGTAAAGTTTGATTAACCGAAAGTTGATTTGTTGGTGGTTGGTATGGTGGGGCTTGGTAAACGGCTCCTTGATTGTTTTGACGGTTTTGGTTGAAATTGCCTCCACGATTTTGATTGTGATTCGGATTGAAATTATTTCCTTGATATCGGCTTTGATTTCCTTGGTTACTTTGAACATTTGGTTGATTAAAACCGGGTGGTCTCATTTGATTTGCCAAATTAGGAGGATGATTTCTTTGAACAAAGTTACCAACGGCGGCGGTTTGTTGGAATTGGTGAATATTATGATGAAAAACCGGAAAATCATTCCTTGTTAACGGACAATTGTTGAAATTATGATTTGCACCACATGTAACATGGTATGTGCTTAAATACACATACCTTTTACCTTTAAAAACGAGCTGAAATAACCAAAAACGGACCTAAAATGCCAAAT